>JARHVA010001981.1:1830000-2125000 GCA_037957365.1 Torreya grandis | reverse complement strand
AAAATTTCCATGAGTTCAACATTTTTACAAATGCGTCAATAAGGGGACACAAACAGTTCTACACTTTTAAGTTATAGGTAAATTAGATTGTGTACTATTTTAGATGTATTTATTCCTTTCTCTCCTTTTCAAATTTCAAATTTAAAGTTTTATATTTTCAATTTTGAAATATGGATAATAGTTAATTTTAACATCATTACATGTTTGCATCAAGCCAACTTGCATAATAAAGATTCACACCATAGATAAAGTGTGTATACACACTTAGGTTCACATCTCCTTTACTCTACTAATTTCACTTCATTTCATTTCTATAATAAAAGGTTTATATGTAGACAATAAAATTTAATCAATAAGTGCTTGACAATGTCTATTCTGGACATCTTTACCTTGGTCTATTCATCATTTGTTAACTTGTAATCTCCACATAAGCCTCTAATACTCTATTAACTATCTTAAAAATGATTATAAAACCATCCACACATCATTATTCATCTCATATATTACTAAAAAAATAGTTCCACTAGTCCTTGTTTTCTTAGGACATCACTACACTAGGTGAACAAGGTCGTAAGCTAGTCTTTTTCCTTAGTGCTACTATCCCCTATACTCCAAAAATCACTTTTTTAATTGTGTATGTTTTGTGTCATCCCTCTCACACTTTTATCAATGTCAATTAACACAAATATTTCAAATACATCACTATATAAATAAATTAATGCCACTTAATTCACTAACACGACATTCCCCTAATTACTTGGGATACAATCTACTACACATTGAGAAAAATGACACTATTCTTTTCAATTTTAGTTCTAATTTATTCTAATAGTCATAGGCCAAGTTTTAAATTATTTTATTACAAGACAAGGGCATCAATTTCCAAGAATTCAATATATTTATTTAGCTACATTCACATAGTTTAATAACCACATATCAGGCACTCACCCTATGTGGGAGAACTAAATTAGCATGAGGCCATTTGGGATATGTAGATAAAACTCAACTTATTGGGTGTTTCCTAAGGATAGCTCAGTTATCCCTCTAGCCCTATTACCCATTTTTCATTTGATATTAATTTAGTTTTTGTGCCAGAACTAGGGTTTAATTATTTCAGGTCTTTTATGTGGAAAATCAGGGTACACAGACAATCAAAAGAATTTCAAAGATAGACATAGGACCTAGATAAATAAAACATCTTTAAAATCAACCTGGATGATGCCATAGTTAATAAAAAAGGCCACAATGTGATGTTTTCCTCCTAGTATGGTCTTATCCTTGTGTATTTTCAAATTCTATGTTTAGATGTGACATAATTCACAAGTCTTCTCAGTTTGTTCTAAATTAGTAATCAGTTTGTATAGTCAACAAACATCTCATTTGAGCTAAGTACATTTATTAGTTATAAATTTATAATTTACATCTCATTTCCACTTCTATACATTTTTGTATTTAACATTTATTTTTTATATATTTTTATATTTTGTAATCTAAATTAGTTTCCATAGTCTATATTCTATTTATTCCAAATTAAATAGAATAAACAAATAGCTAAAAGTAATACAATATGAGAAAGAGAAGTTAAATTTATCAGTTT
Organism: Torreya grandis; assembly: GCA_037957365.1. Classification (NCBI taxonomy): domain Eukaryota; kingdom Viridiplantae; phylum Streptophyta; class Pinopsida; order Cupressales; family Taxaceae; genus Torreya; species Torreya grandis. The sequence goes on along the minus strand of JARHVA010001981.1, from coordinate 2,123,403 downwards.
GAACAAGCTAAAATATGTACTTTCAACTCATTCAACTTCCACAACAAATTTTTAAATCAAACCATCTAACAAAATTAGGCCAACATATGTTAAAATTGATGTAATGATCAAAATCATTATTATTTATTAGTGTTCAAACAAGCTTGTTTTATTATATCAACTAATAAGTAACTTATAAATATTACCAAAAATTCCTCATAAGTTGATAAAAATGTTACTTGAGTGAAATATTATTACTCTGCCTCCACCACTAGAGCTTGACATGAGTACACCTCAAATTAAGTCATTCTATAATAACACATATTGTGATTAATATAGATACAATGGTTACTATACCAATAAATGTTTTAAGTTCAAACATCACCTTCAAGATATAATCAATCATAATGTCTTTGAGATAAGCACTCCTATGGAGGAAATAAATCCTTAAAAAATGAAAATTTTGTGTTTAATATTTTTAGTGAACCATTCCAAATCATGAGATAAACATGAATAATTTGGCATTGCATCATAATGATAATGCATACCTACTTTCTAAGTCATATGAGCATTGATTATATGAGATTATTTATATTATTAATCAAACCTTACAACCATGTCGTATGATCACCTTTTATGATAGTGATATAGTGGATGATGGTTTTGAATTTCATGCTTTATGTAAATGAACATACATTAATCAACAACCTATTCATAATATACTAGTTAATAATGTATTAAGTAAAAATGTATGTATAATGGCATTACTCCATTCATTGGATTAAATAAATTATGACATACAAAAAACATCTAAAAGTGTTAAGATATTCAATTAGAAACAACAAACTACTTTGGGATGCATTGTGTTGCCTTTACAAGAGGGTACTACTATAATATCCACTCATTTTTTAGTTATAAAATAGAATGGGGTATTTGACATGATATTAGGATCCCCTAGGTTACAAAATATCCATGTTGTACCTTCCATGATACATAGATGCCTAAATTATTCTCGTTGCAACCAAGTGGCCATAATTTTAGGAATCAAATATGAGTACCCTCTATAATCTATGGTAGCTCATCTTTACCATACACCACAAAACACATTGATACATATATTCAAGAACAAATAAAAATTACAAGTGTTGTGCCTATGCAAAATATTTCTATGTATCCAATTAAAAAAAGTGCAAAAGTCTCAAAAGTTATTAATGCAAAAATAAGCATCATATCAAAAAATGTGTAAAGTCCATAATTATCACCATCACATGCAAATATTATAAATCGGTCATCCATAAAAATTAGCATGAAAAAAAGAGAGAACAAAATTTGGAACAATATTATAATACCCATCATTAGATTTCAAACCATTCCACATCTCATAGAGCTACTACTCCCACAAATGATTACACAAGTATTAATCTAGATAGTTTCATAACAACACCTTAAGTATTTTCTTATTTCAAGTCATGCACATCTGCACTTTCCATCCAAATAATATTATACTTACAAAACTGATTACATATCATTATTGTGACTATAATATTGATGGGATCATTTGTTAGCACTTTTTAATTTCAAAAAATATAAAACATTCAATAATAAAAAAATTAAAAAAATTATTGTACATAACTTCTTAATTGCTTCATCATTCTATTATTCCAATTATTACACATGTGATTATTTAGACAAATATTATAGCCTTAGACATTTGTGTATCTTCAATATCTTGGGTATGTTTCACTTTCCAAATTTGAACAATCCAAAATAATGATCTTATACCACCAACTTATGCCATTTAGCATTTTATTTTAATAATATGAATAGAGCAGACTGTAATTTCCATCATAGATAATATTTACCATAAATATTCAAGATATATTGCAATTAATATCATGAGTAAGTTGATATTTACCTATAGCATTATACATATCCAAATAAAATACTGATCAAACAAATCCTTAAAACAACATTTTTTCAATACTATACTCAGTTTCTGTTTATACAACATTGTTAGTCATGTAAAATATTTTCTTTGTGCATTATATTTCTCATTCATGCACAATAAATACTTTGAAAAGTGTACATTTCATGAGATGAGGATGTACAATCATTCCTTTTCATCTTTGTCTTATCACACATGCCTTTCAAAGCTATAGCTCATGTATATAGTGGAGGTGCCTTGTTCATATATGTCCATGCTCTCATTTTCAATTCGCACTTTACATATACAAATGTTATGTATTATTTATATCCTTTTCTTTTATTTTACTTAAAAACCCATGTGTTATATAGTCTTTATTTTTATTGCTTCACGTAGACACTAAAATCAAATATCTATCATTTCTATCTTATAAACTTGGAAAATATTAATCAAAGGTTTTACCCTTCGGTCCTAGACCTTCTCTCCACTAAAATTCTCACATTTGTTATCTCTTTGTGCCTAAATACTTGTCTCTTAATCTAAACCTTGATATTATAATTAGTAAGACTCTTTATACTATGTAAAATACTTAGAATTTGATAAATCTCATTCACTACCATGTTTGGACATGTACCTATTTTATAACCATTTGGATAATTATGACCATAAATTGACACCTACATTGATGAAGGTGTCCAAATTCATACCAAATGTCTAGTCACTAAAAGTCATCAAATTTGAAAAATAATCCTATCCTATGGGTTAGTATAAGTTCTTTAATCTAAGATATATTTTGAAAGGGATTAGTATAAATATAAGATTATCCCTCATTAATTCTTCATGTACAATACATGAAACTCATAAGTGCCATTTACCAAGTTACACTCAATCTAGAATTTAAGTGAGAAAATATTCCCTATTTGTCCCTATTTCCATATTAATGATAGGATTAGTCATAAAAAGCTATAAAACATCCCAAGAGTAGCCCCCAAGAGATATTTCCCAAGTTATAAGTGAGATCACTGCATACATTATCACATAGTATATTTCACTATTGATATCACACATTCCTACACATAGGGGCTATGTAGGTAATGCTCAATGATAGGGGTCATTGAAGTCAAGTCAACAATGTGATCCCACTAACCCATTTTTGGCCATGCTGATTCCAAGGGTAAAGAGTTAGGGTTTTGATCATTTGATAAAGAGTGACAACATGTGTGATTGATTTTAATACATTATAATAAAGGTGATAGAAAAACTATAATGACAAAGTTTTTCATATTTATATATTGTTGATATTTTATACTGGACACCTAAAATAGAGCCTAATACCTACATCAATGTGTCTATCCAGATCCAATGAAAGTGTCTAAGACCACATAAAGATAATTTATAGAATTTGATAACTATTCTATAATTTTCATCTAGTCCACTTCCATCATGTTTTTACTCAGACCTACACACATAGTAAACTCAATAATACCATTGTTTCTAATTTATTTTAATATCTTTCAATAGTTGTATTTTACTATTTTTAAAAATCTTTGTTTTATAAATTTATAATATTATTTATTTGAGTTTTATATTAATTGGCCTTCTATAGACTAGTTTAACATCATTGTGTTTAAACTCTTATATATTTATTAACCCTAAATAACCCTGACTATCTAAATTTATGATTAAATATCTAGTATACCCATTTATTGTTGAATATTTCAAATTTAATTTTGATTTCCTTATCATGTGGGATTATATCCTAGAATTTTTATGTCTCTCTTATCCTATTCTAATCTCATTTTATAGAACATTTAAAATGGATAAAAATAAACCTCTTTCTCTTCCTAACCCTAAGGAGAGTGATAACTACCATTCCTCTAACTAGGTCTATGTTATCACTTCTTTAAGGGGTAAGGTGGTCCATATTTTAGAGCCAAATGAAGGTAACCAATATACCTTTCCTCAAACCCCTTTGATATCTCCCCTAGATGGTATGTGTATGCATTTTCAATTTAAATTACCTAGGGTTTGTGCTTGTGAAACCCTCAATGATCAAACCATCACCATGAGAAAGTTAATAGAAGAGTTAAAAAATCAAATTCAATATTTTAGCTCAAAGATCACATTATTGGAAAATTAGATTCCATATGCCAAGAATATAAAATATGCTAGTGTTAATCATGTGTTTGTATATTCATCTACCAATGATTCCAAAAGTATGAAAAGGCATATCAAGAGTATAAGTGAGATTTTAAGGGATATGCTTAGAAATAAATTAATTAAACTACCGCCTCTACATCCTCCAAGGAGATCATAATATTATTGTATATATCATAGAATGCATGGGCACCATACATATTTTTTTTGTCATGAAGAACACAATATAAAACATAATTGATAATGGTGATCCTATCACTTATATATATATAAATGAACCCACTAAAATTATGAGTACCTCTCCTAAAGGACAAGTGTAAAAAAAACAAAGATGGGCACCAAAGGATAATTTAGAGCAAAAATAATTTCAAGTGAAATAATCAGAGCAAAAAGAAATTAAAGAGAAAAAAATAAAATAAAATAAACCATTACCAAAGGAACAAACAATATAAATCAACAATAAATCAAACATTTGGGATTCCTTTATTGGTTAATACCAAACAACAAGATGAAAAGGTTTCAAATTACTATGACAGTGATGATGATATTCCTAATACCAATGATATGACAAATGAACACTTGAACAAGATTCACTTTGATTTGATGGATAAATTGACACATAATATATTCATACCTACAAGACTTGGTACCTATGTCAGGATCTAGGAAGCACAATTGATTACTTTTCTATAAGCAATTAAACACGGAATTGAACCAGAATGATTAAGTAACTAGAAACTTGAAACAGCAAAGAATATGAGAAACAATACTATCTGTATTAACACTCTTCTTGAATACAATAAATAAATCTTCCTCTCCTCCTCACACCTCTTGGGTGTACATTATTTCACTCAAGAGTTCTCTCTCTCTTTCTCAACCACAACTAACTCAACAACATGAGTTTTTATCCCCTCCTTGATAGTTTTAGCTGATCTCCTTGACCTTACACCTTGTAGATCTCCTTTGACCTTGCTTTCTTGCTTTAATGCTTTACTTGCCTTAATTACATACATGCCTCATGGGTCTCTTAAATAGGATCCAAAGCATACAATAATTAGACTTCTAATTACAATAATTAGAAACACAGATTCAAGACTTAAATTAGTCTTCAACATGCAAACACTCTTGGACCTCTTAAAATTAGATGAGTCTAATTCTAGAAATGCATTCTGGAAACACATGCACATGCATAGGTGACTGACGTTAGTTGCTATCGGTCTGCTCCTGACTGACGTCAGCCAATCCCTGGTCCCTGCCTGACCGATGTCAGCAATACTGCCGATGCCGGTTACTGGTTAAACTCATCAACCTCCTGATTAGCATCCTGGTGAAGCTTTTAGCTCCACAACTTAACACACATCTTCTTGGTTCCTGACCATCAGTAAGAAACAAGTAATATAAAGAAGGTGAACAATAAATATGAGGTTCACTTACCCTTTTAGTCCTCCATATGGGTGTTTGAGACTTCTTGACAGCTTGCTGTCCACCCAACATCCGTTCTAGTGACCGATCTCAGCCATCTCTCAGTCTGCATCCGACCGGCATCAGTTCCATGCGACTGACCCACTTGTTGACATTGATTCTCTCTGACTGACATCGGTCTTAGCCTGCCTGAAACTACTGACTCTGCAACCCCACCCAACGGTAAGTACAAATCTTTTTGATATAGATAATCTTCTATCTACATCCTCCAATGTTGATAATTCTTGCCGTTAAACTTCTCCATTCGTAGATTACTTTCTTCTGCCATTGCTATACTCCCACTTAATTAGAAACCCTTGAGAATGACTTGTAATCAAACAATAACATGTTCCCTACAACCTGGCTCTGATACCACTTGTCAGGATCTAGGAAGCACAATTGATTACTTTTCTATAAGCAACTAAACATGGAATTGAACCAGAATGATTAACTAGAAACTTGAAACAACAAAGAATATGAGAAACAATACTATCTATATTAACACTCTTCTTGAATACAATAAAGAAATCTTCCTCTCCTCCTCACACCTCTTGGGTGTACAGTATTTCACTCAAGAGTTCTCTCTCTTTCTCAACCACAACTAACTCAACAACCTGAGTTGTTATCCCCTCCTTGATAGCTTCAGCTGATCTCCTTGACCTTACACCTTACAGATCTCCTTTGACCTTGCTTCAATGCTTTACTTGCCTTAATTACAATACATGCCTCATGGGTCTCTTAAATAGGATCCCAAGCATAAAATAATTAGACTTCTAATTACAATAATTAGAAACACAGAATCAAGACTTAAATTAGTATTCAACATGCAAACACTCTCAGACCTCTTAAAATTAGACGAGTCTAATTCTGGAAATGCATGCAAACACATGCACACGCACAGGTGATCGACATCGATTGTTGTCGGTCTGCTCCTGACAGACGTCAGCCGATCCTTGGTCCCTGCCTGACCGACGTTGGCAATAATGCCGATGCCGGTTACTGGTTGAACTCAGCAACCTCTTGATTAGCATCTTGGTGAAGCTTTTAGCTCCACAACTTAACAACCTATAGGTTGAATCCATAACCAGGTGTTGCACAATCAAATATAAATGAATAAAAGACAAATCATATAGCTTAGGTGTACATTAATATAAATAATGTCATACCAAAAACATCACAAACATAATATGGAGCAACTAAATTTATATACACATATATTCATAAAGTTATGGAAAAACTAAAGAGTTTACATTTGTCCTATAATAATGACTACATTGACGATTACAATCTTAATTATATTGATTATGCACAATATGAATATGACATGCATGATACAGGACCTTCATAGAAGCATCTCCTTGATGAGCTATTTGGATTATAGTATCTTTTTTCCTTGTACTTATCTTCTTTTATTACCATGTCTTAAATTCAAAAATAATAAAAAAATATTCATTAAAATCCAAAAAAATTCAAATAACCCTAAAATACCAAAATTATTCAACATGTTCCTAGTTGTATTGTTTCCTATACATATGTTGTTTTCTCCATGTTAGTAGATAGCATATCATTTTTTTATATAAACACTTTTCATGTATATTTTTAGTGTGATACATGCATACATGAAACACATAATCTATTCATATATAAATGTTATAATTCTCCTCTTCTCATGTCATAAGGACATTGGGGGAATACAGTTCCTTGATCATGATTATTAACCCATGCTTTATAATTTTAGATCACTTTACATTATTAGTTTTGAGATTATATGATAATTATAACACATGTCTATATCCATGCTCATATCTTTCACATTGTACTTGATATGTTATTATACCAATCACTTTTTGCTAACAAATATTTTTAGGGACTAGTATACTAGGTTTATGTTGGTTGTTTATATTGATCTTAATTTCATTTTATCACTTATTTGAGTGCGTTTTTATGATTTATATTGTTTTAAATTATATTACCTTTTGGATAATTTCAATATGATCCTTTTCTTATGGCCCTTGTGCCTTTATTTTCCTAATTTAACATTCGAACATGTCACTCTATGTTGTATGTGGACATTTGAATATGTCATTTTTATGTTATGTGGACATTTGACTAAGTCATGTCCCTTTGATTGTGTGGAATTTGAAAATGACCCTTTTAGTAAGTCTCTTTGGACCTTTTTATTTGCATTACATTGAGTCTTCTTATGTGTGTTAAGTTTTTACTTTTACTCTCTAGACATTTCCATGATCTACATCATGCATCTTAGGATTTAATGTGACCAAATTGAATGTTTCAATGCTTTATATATTTGGATATACTCATACTATATGTTAAGTCATACACACCCAAATTATATGGTCATCTTATCCTTTTAAGGTAAGGTGACTCCCAATTTACATACCCTCACCCTAAAATGAGGGCATATAAGTGGGGGCGTGTTATATAAACATGTCCACATTTTCATTATACTTTGAGAATCAAGGCCTTTCCTATATGGTACACTCACTCTCCTAATAAAAAAAACACACCTAGAGATGCTTGAGAGATTTTAATTCATGATACAATAAATAAAATATACAAATAAATCCATTTTGAGTAATTTAATATAATTTCTTTCACATCAAGTCATTGTTAGGGTTCTTTATGGGTTTAAACCATTTTCCAATCTTAACGATCATTCATAAAGCTTAGCCCCTCATTATAGAAGCTAATGCTTGTAAATTTGAGCTATAAACCTCAACCATCTATCATGAAAAACTTAGGTCCTCATTTATATTTTTAATTTTCCAATGAACACTTGAAAAACCTTCTTGGGTAGGCCACTCTTCATTTTCTACACTTGAGAGACCTTAAGACACTTTTTCTTGATTTAAACTTCAATTTTTAACCTAAACATTCATGTACATGCTTAAAATAACTCAAATCACCTATGTTAATGATCACCTAATCATTCATGCCTTGAAAACTGATCTTAATACCTCATTAATCCATGCAAGGTCTAGAGGTGGTCTAGTTGCATAATAGGTATGTAGGTCTTACCCATGTATGTTTACCCTGATACTCACTTGAGTGCTCCAAATCCTCATAATCATGATCAAACAACCTCATACAATATCTTATTTGGAGATTCAAGAGAACATATTTATAGCTCAATGGAGCATCTTATAACTACTTACATAGATCTTTAGAGCTTGACTAAGGATCTTCATATATCACTATGTTTTATGTTGAGTTTTAAAAAATATTTCCAAAATGATGTTTTCCAAAACTATTGATGAATTTTCAAGACTTAAAATGTTCTTTAGAGATTCAAAAAAACATCTTTGTAGATCGATGGAGCAACTTTAGAGTTGCTTACATAGATCTTTAGAGTTTAATCAAGGATCTTCATAGCTCACTATGTTCTATGCTAAGTTTTTAAAACTGTTGCTAGAACTATTGATGATTTATCAAGCCTTCAAATTCTCTCTCATCAAAGAGTTATTAGGTTTCTTGGATTCCTTTTCATATCAATCATACAAGCTCATACCCTACACACCATACATCTTGGCATTAATGACATCAATATTGACATCAAATGATATCATCCTTGACATCAATGATAACATTTCTCAACAAACTCCCCCTTTATCATTGATGGAAAAACATTCTTCAAACTGACCACTCTCATCTCCCCTAGTCTATTCAAAATCCCTTCTTTGGATTTATCTCCCTTTGACATTAATGACAAAGGTCTTCCATAACTATCATATAGAAACACACCTTCTTTGCAATAAAATTTCAACATATAGAATATGAATCATTAATGAAATATGCCCCCCTCAAACCATGCATACCTCTTTCAAAATGAACTTAGATTACAAGACCACTTAAACACATATCAAGTTTATTCAACAGCTTGAATAGCTCCCCCTCAAACCAAGCATTCCCCATGCTTTTGCTAACTATATAGTGTCTCTATGAAGCCTAATAGAGTCACCCCTTTCCATGGAGAAATAAAATAACACTAATTTAGGAGATTCTTTGATCTCCATGATCTTAAAATATTGAATGTTCTTTAATATCCTTTTGGGCATGATTGGCACTACAAGCTTGATCTCTTCATTAACCAGTTGATCATCAATGTGAGATAGCAATCGACATTCTTGACTTAATTTCACACCTAAGGCATGCTCTATCACAACATGTAGTCCACTTGATCTTGTAGACTGATCATGACTCATCTTTACTACCTTTGGTTTCCATACATTCATTTACCTTCTTTATTGCACTCTAGGGGCTTCAAAATTCCTATTTTGACTTGATAACCTTCTAACTATTTTAGTATAGAATATTTCAAAGTTTCCTACATTATGATAACTATAAAAAACCATATTATACATACCATTTTACTGATGTGAATTGTGACTCATTCCCTAGTTCCATGAGTACTCATTCTTGGAGGGTCTTCTACACTCTCTTGCTCTATGACCAAACTGACTGCATAAAAAATAGTAATAATTGAAATAAATATAATATCTTATAGCATTAAGATATTTGATAGGTATTTTCATGTTGATATTTTTGTCTTCAATAGTCTTCTCCTTGACTAGAGGTGCCTCCTTTTGGTCTTATTTGAAACCAATACCTATCTTGTTACTTGTAAACTTTTGACTACTCAAGATATCATCTAGATCCTTAGTGCTCTTTTAAAACTTCACAAAGCTCTTCACATTTCTAAATGCTTGATCCAACAAAAATTTTAGGGATTACATTTTAGTTTCATACCTAATGCATTATTACTCTTTAACCTTTAGGTTTACATTGATAATCTCTATTTGTGCCTCAAATTGATTGATGATATCATCATACTCCTTGGAGGTGTTAATCTCTCTTCAAACAAGCCAATTTGTTCCTCATAGTCCTTAAATAGTGATACTAGTTTATGATTTTTTATTCTTTAAAACTTCAAATCCTCTAAGGCACTTACCAATTATGCTTGAAGATTCACTTATCATGAACAACCCTCAATATCTGATTCTACAGACATGAACAAGGTTTCACTATTGTCATATTCAAGTTCATTACTACCACCACCACTATCATATTCACTTAAATCACTTAAATTTGAAGAGTTATCTTCTTTAGTGTAGAAAATTCTCTTATTTTTTAAGGTTCCTTTCCTACCTTCATACTTCTTGAACTCATTTTTTTATCAAGCTTATAGTTCTTCTTATCATTTCCATGATGTTGATTATGTTCTTTATCATGCTCATATTTATATTTGTGAGGACACTTGGATGAAAAGTGACCAATCTTATCATAGTTGAAACATTTTAAAGGGAAACTTACCTTTGTACTTACCAGATCCAAACCTCAACTTCTTTGAAAATATGGATATTAGTTGATCATCATAAATATCTGAGCATTCCTCATCTTTTACCTTCTTGTATTTTGACTTCTTATCAACTTTGAAAGTTTCTTCCTTCTTGGTAGGTCTTCCTTCATTAGTTTCATCTCATAGGTAGCCAAAATTCCATGAAGCCCATCCATATCTAGCTTGTCTATATATTAGATCTCTTCTACTACAAACACCTTAGAGTCAAAATTATAAGTTAGTGATCTCAAAACCTTTGAAAAATAGTAGATTCCTTTAATTATTATCTTAATCCTCTAATAACATTAACAAATTCATCAAGACTTAATAGGTAAGATGTAATGGTTTCATCTTCATTCATCTTCAAGCTTTCAAACTATCTTTGGTGTGTCTATAACTTTGCCATCTTCACCTTCGTGTCTCTTTCATATATAGTCTTCAAATTTTCCCATATATCTTTAAATGATTCATAGTTTATTACCTTTTATAGACCATAAATAATGGAATTCATTTCTTTGGAGTTGTTTTCACTAGCTTTCTTACTTGTTGCATCAATTGGTGGAATATGAGGAACACTATATCCATCCATAATTGAATGCTAGATATCATGAACTTGAGACATAAAATATATATTCATCTTGACATTTCAAAAGGCATAATTTGATCCATTGAATAATGGAGCCTTACTGGTAGAGAAACCACCTTGAGCTTGTTGACTAGCCATCCTTGCTTGTAGAATCTCCTTTAGGTTTTAGACCTAATTCAAAGGACTAAGATCTAATATAAAATGTTGGAATAAAAATTAATGAGAGGGGGGTGAATCAATATTTGAAAAATTTCTTTAACAATATTGCTTAAGCAATCATATATCATCTAAAAAAACATGTATATCTTGGCAAGGATAAATACCAATCCATAAGAGCATGAAACACATGGACACAATATATATGTGGGAAAAAATCAAGGGTAATATAAAACACTAATGATGTAAATGGAATAAAATATAATAATATAAACACAATTTTTAGTGAAGTACCCACTTCACATGGAGCACCAACCCCAACTAGCTAAGCACCAACTAAGTTGGACAGTAATAAGCACCAACTTGCAAGGAGGCACTAACCCCCTAGATGAATTAGCACCAAATAAATCACCTAAAACAATTAATAAATTTAAAAATATATTATTTCTCATATAATTTATGATGATGTTATTAATCAGTTATTCGCACACTTTTATTCCCCTCAAACTAGCCTCTAGCCTTCTTAGGTCAACTAGCCCTCTTCTTGACTTGATTAGGCCACATAAAATTGATCATCATATGAATAAACTCTATAAAATATTAACATATGATCTTATACACTCATTTTATGTTTTATTATACCTAATTTTTATTACCAATTGTTATATTATTCACTTACACTCTTCACTCTCATAATAGGCCTAAACATGCCTAGTATTTATACAAGTATCTTGTTCATATTATTATTAGTCAACCAAACACACTTACACTCTTAGTTAAGCCATGAAATATATCTTAGGATATTTTATATACATGTATCAAATGTGAATTCAGTCCCTTTAGGTCTGACATATCTCAATTAGGCCTTATCTCATCTTTAGGTCTCATAGAGACCCAATCCTATTAGGTTTGTTTTAGGACACATTACACTTTATTTTATTTGGAATAAATTCAAACACTTCACATCATAGGAAAAAATTTTATTCCATTAAAATAGACCCATTATAGGCTCATAATTTTTTCATGACATTTTTTAGCTCAAACCACTACCTGAAGTGCACCATTAGTACTATTCATATTAGGTCTGTGCATACTCAGAAAGTCCATCTTAAAAAATAGAAGTAAAAACAAAATTTTGAAAAAAAAACATAGAAAAATAATATATAAAAAATATAAATGACCTTAGGTTCATCACCATATGTTTTTTACTTCACAACTCAGGGCAAAAGTATTCAAACCCTTCTCTACATATAGCCCACTCAGAACTGCCAACTAGCCTCAAAACATAGTCTTGAAAAATTCATATTCAACATATAAAATAATAATTTATATGACACATGACACATTAAATATATTATTTTACATATATATATCACTCTCAAGTACAAAAATCATAAGGTCTAATGCCAAATATTAGTCTTGTAGACTAATCTTTTGTCTTCAGTATACACAATCAAATCTGAACCAGTCAACCCATTTTGGATTTACCATTTAAATAAATTTAAATATTTTAAAATTAATTTATATGAAATATAAACTAAAAAAAATCACATGCATTGGATTCTCCATCTCAGGGCAAAAAGCCTCCAACTCATCACTACAACTTGCTTACTTAGATCTGCCAATTTACCTTCAAACATAGTCATGGTGATAATGAAATTCAAAAATGTTTAGACACTTTAAGATACTTCCAATTCATGTGAATTATATTATAATATCATTATAAAAATCTCAAATAGATATATAATATGTTCATATGTAAATATTGGTCTTGCAGACCAATCTCACAACCTTACACCTTCACTATCTTATATGTACTAGATAAGTCAACTTATGAGAAACATTTTCATCATATATAATAACCTTAAAAAATTATATCCAAAATTAAAATGTATTAAATATATTTAACAACATATTCATGCACTTGGATTCATCCCTAATCATCTTCTCACTTCTATATGGTTTTCTCACTATTTGTACCGTTAGGCCTTTTAGTGATAAGTCAACTTGTATGACCAGTTTAACACTCTTAAAGGATAAAACATACTCAGAAACCACCATGGAAATAATATAAAACTCTTCATCTTCAACATTTATCTAATTATCAACATTGACTTGGTCAACTCTTCTTGCTATACCAAATATCTGAGAAACAAGGCTTTTCTTGTAGGGTCCACTCACTCTCCTAACAAACAAAACACACCTAGAGATTCTTGGGAGAGTTTACTTCATGATATAATAGATAAAATATCCAAACCAATACATTATGAGTAACTTAGAATAATTTATTTCAAATTGGGTCATTATTAAGGTTCTTTGAGGGTTTAAACCATCTTCCAGTCTTAATGATCATTCATAAAGCTTAGACCCTCATTCTAGAAAATAATCCTTTAAAATTTGAGTTATAAATATTACCAATATACCATGAATATATTATATTCTCATTTAATTTTTTCATGTGCCAAAAAACACTTGAAAAATCTTCTTGGGTATACCACTCTTCATTTTGTGTACTTGAGAGACTTTAAGACACTTTTTATTGATTTAACCTTCAATTTTTGACATGAAACTTCATGCACATGCTTAAAACAACTTTAATTGGCTCTGTCAATTCTCACATACTCACCCATGCCTTTAAAACTAATCTTAATACCTCATTAGTCCATTTAAGGTCTAGAGGTGGTATAGTTGCATAATAATTCTATAGGTCTTACCCATGCATGCTTACCCTGTGACTCACTTGAGTAATCCAAAGCCTCATTAGAATAATCAAACAACCTCATACATCCTCTTATTTAGAGGTTTAATAAAACATCTTTATATCTCGATGGAGCATCTTCGAAGTTGCTTGTGCATATCTTTGGAGCTCGACTAAGGATCTTCATAGCTCACTATGTTCTATGCCAAGTTTTCAAAACTATTGAAAAAAAGGTGTTTGCCAAAACTTTTGATGAATTATCAATCCTTAAAATTTTATTTAAAGGTTCAACAAATTTTTTTTTTTAGCTTTATGGATAATATTTAGATTTACTTACATAGATATTCAGAGTTCGACTAAGGATGTTCATAACTCACTATGTTTTATGCTAAGTTTTCAAAACTATTTCCAAAAAGGTGTTACCAAAACTATTAATGACTTCTCAAGCCTTCAAATTATCTCTTAGAAGAGATACATTAGGTTGCCTAACTTCTTTGTCATATTAGGTATACAATCTCATACCCCACACACCATGCATCTTGACATCAATAACATCAAATGATATCAACATTGACATCAATGACAAAACTTATCAACAATAGACTACCATATATGGATAACTACATTAGTCTGAGGCCATATTCAGAGTATTAGCTATGTAAGTAATGCTAAGTGACATGGGGTCATTGAGGTCAAATCAAAATGTGAGCCCACTAACCTTATTTTGGCCAAATTCATTCTAAGGGTGAAGAATTAGGGTTTTTATCATTTAACAAAGAGAGACAACCTATGTTCAAGATCCAAATGCATCAAAATAAAGGTGATATAAAACCTTAACAAACCTAGAATGGTGAAGTTGGTCACATCTAGATATAGTTGATATTTCATACTAGATACATGTGGTAGAGCCTGACACTTGCATTGATGCAATTATCTAGATTCGACAAAAGTGTTTGAGGTCATAGAAAACTAATTTCTAGAATCTGATGACTACTCTAGAATATTCATCTAGTCTACTTTTTTCCTATTTATACTCATACTTGCACATGCATAATAAACCAATTAAGTACTATTATTTTTATTTTAATGTAATATCTTTTAATAGTTGTACTTTACTATTTTATCAATCTTAGTTTTATAAACTCATAATATTATATATCTAAGTTTTCTATTAACTGGCCTGTTATAAAATAGTTTATCATCCCTGTGTTTAAACATTCTATATTTTTATGTTTATCTAAATTTAGTGTTATAAACTTCAAAAACAAAAAATACAAAAAAATCAAATATTTCAAAAATACCAAATATTCTAAAAAATCTAAAATAAGGACCTAAGCATGATTAAACATTTATTTTACATCATTATCATATGGTATGTATCTCATGATTAGTAGATAACATGAAAAATTTCTATCACACATGCTTTTCACTAGTATTTTTGTGTGTTATGTAAGACATACAAATCTTACATGGAATTTGATGTTGGAATTGCCTCTACTCAGCAGGCATGCCTTGTTGAGGGCATCTTATTTGAAGGTTACAATATTTACATGTGTTTCCATTCTATAACTCCTACACTATGTCAAACTACATATTATTTACATATCTATCTTACATTTTGTACATGGATATGTTATTTTCTAGGATATGATCACATTACATACACATGGTGTAGATTATATTTTTAGTTCTATGCTCCATTATTGATATTAATTGTGCATAGTATATTTTTATTTTTAATTGGGTATGGCCCTTGTCCCTATTGTGCAATAATTGCTTGAACATCTCTATGAGATCATGTTTTGGTTTTTCTGACATTTGAACATGTGCCTTATTTTCAAAATTATTAGTTTCCTTTATGTGTGGCCCTTGGTCTTGTGTGTGTAATATTTTTCATACACAATTTGAATGATACATATCTTATTATGATGACATACATTTTGATATATGCTAAAATATTCAATTATTACATATTGGTATGCATGATACATTTAAATTTTATTTTGATATGAGTGACTTTTAAGATACATCACTCACCTCAAAAGGGGGGCATTTCAATGGGATTTCCATACATGAGATAAGCCTCCATGAGTAAAAAATTAGTGGGTACAAAATAAATTTTCAAAGAATATATAATGTCTCAAAATTAAATTATGGGTACAGATTATGGGGGTATATGTCATGCATACATATTTACATTACAATAACATATTACATATTCATACATTTTGGGTGTATATACATTGACATATGTGTACAAGATTAAAACTAAATTTATTTACATCTACATTTAGTTTTTAATTTTGCATTTATAATGTTGGGGCATGAAAGCCAAAGATCTTACATTTGTATTATAATAGTGATTACATTGACGATTATAATCCTAATGATATTGATTATGCACAATATGAATATGACATGCATGATACATGACCTTTATAGAAGCATCTCCTTGATGAGATCTTTGGATTATAGTATCACTTTTCCTTGTACTTAGCTTTTTTGCTTACCATGTCCTAAACTAAAAAATACTAAAAAAATTAAATATTCATTAAAATCCAAAAACATTCAAATAACCCAAAAAATACCAAAATTATTCAACATGTTCCTAGGTGTATTATTTCCTATACATATGTTGTTTGTTCCATGTTAGTATATGGCATATCATTTCTTTATATATACATGTTTCATGAATATTTTGAGTGTGATACATAAATTTATTAGACACATAATCTATGCATATATAAATGTTGGAATTCTCCTCTTCTCATGTCATAACAACACTAGGGGCATCTACTTCCTTGATCATGATTATTAACCCATGTTTCATATCTTTGAGATCACTTTACATTATCAATTTTGAGATTATATTCTAATGATAACACATGTCTATATCCATGCTCATATCTTTCACATTGTAATTGATATATTATTCTACCTAGCATTTTTTGCTAACAAATATTTATAGGGACTAATATTCTAGGTTCATGTTGGTTACTTATATTTATCCTAATTTCATTTTAGAACTTCCTTGAGTGTTTTTACTTGATTCATATTATTTTACATTATATTTCCTTTTGGAGCATTTTAATATGATCCTTTGCTTGTGGTACTTGTACCTTTATTTGCCTAATTTAACATTTTAATATGTCACTCTATGTTGTATATGGACATTTGAGTACGTAATTTTTATGCTATGTGGACATTTGAACAAGTCATATCCCTTTGATTGTGTGACATTTGAATATGAACCTTTTATGAAGTCTCTTTAGACCTTTCTATTTGCATTACATTGAGTGCTCTTATGTGTGCTAAGTTTTTACTATTACTCTCTAGACGTTTCCATGATCTACATCATGCATCTTAGGATTTGATGTGATCACATTTAATGCTTGAATGCTTTATATATTTAGATACTCATACTATATGCTACATCATACACACCTAAATTATATGGTCATCTTATCCTTTTAAGGTAAGTTGAATACCAATTTACATACCCTCACCCTAAAATGAGGGCATATCAGTGGGGGCTTGTTATACAAACATGCCCACATTTTTACCATATTTCACAATTGTTATACTCAAATATATATTTGTGGAAACATTCTATGCATTGTTATTATTATTATTATACCTAGATTGTGGCTTGATATATATGTGAGGTGCATATATATGCAAGGGCACCTAACATTGTAAAATTAAATCAATTTTTAGATTTAAAATACTATTATGGACTGTTATCAAGCCAATCTATGATTAAATCTCTCAATCTCACCAAATTTATAATTTAGTTTTGATTAAATCATTTAAATTCACTAGACTTATAGTTTGGATTTTATTAAATCATCCAACCTCACAAGATACATAGTGTGAGTTAATTAAATAACTCACACTCATTAGGTTATACACATGTTTGAGTTTCAAAATGGAGATGTAACTATCTCAATGGTTATCTTGAAACTCACCTTTACACCTAGATTGGGGGCATGGTATCCTCCAATCTCTAAATATTTGCACTTTCAAGTTTAGATTTGTCTTAATCTCAACCTCAATGCTTCACAATGAAGCAATTTTTCAAATCAATTTTCCAAAAGGAAAGATGGTTACATCGACACACAAGTGTAGTCATAACCTTTCGCTATTTAATTTCTAGTATTTCAATTATTTCAATTTTAGATTTCATACACTGATTATATGTTGTAACATTCTCTTGGTTATAGACTAGTCACCATTAAACCACTCAAGTGGGTTCATGCAAATCCAAGGTGTGTATGCACATTTATACTATAACTAGTAATTTATTTTTTATACATTATTGGATTAAAGGGGGTGAGGGGGATGTAGATAATAAAACTAAATATATAACATTGTTGTCTTGTATATTTTGATAATATCAATCAAAGGCTCTACCCTTTAGTCATAGACCTTACTATTGATAAAAAGTTCATGTTTGATATCTCTTTATACCTAGATTATTGTCTCTTAGTTTAACCCTTAGTGTTATGATGACCCAAACTCTCTATACTATGAAAAATGCTTAGAATATGATATATCTCCTTCACTACTAGTTTTGGACTTATACCTATTTTAAATCCTCCTAGATATTTTTGGCCATAAACCGACACATGCATCAACAAAGGTGTCAAGATTCCTACCAAGTTTCTAATCACCAAAAGTCATACAATTTGTAAAATAATATGATCTTATGGGTTGGCCTAAGTAATTTAATCCAATATATTTTTTGAAATGGATTAGTATAAATGTAAGAATATCCCTCATTCTCCTCATCTATAATACATACAAATTAGAAGTGTCATTTACCAAGAAATATTCAATCTATAATTCAAATGATAAAATTTTCCTTATTTATCCCTATTTCCATATCAATCATATGAGTAGTCATACAAAAGGTTTGAATCATCCCAAGAGAATTCCCCAAGCTATATTTTCCAAGTTATAAGTGAGATCACTACATGCATTGTCATATAATATATTGAATAAATGATATCATATACTCCCACATATAGGGGACAACTACATCAATTTGAGGCCCTATTTAGAGTATTAGCTATGTAAACAGATATTAGTGACATGGGGTCATTGAGATCAACTCAAAAATGTGATCCCATTAACCTAGTTTTGGCCAAACTCATTCTAAGGGTGAAGAGTTAGGGTTTTGATCATTTAAGAGTGAAAACCTATGTGAAAGATCCAAATGAATTAGAAGAAAGGTGGTATAAAACCTAGAATGGTGAAGTTGGTCTCATCTAGACATATTTGATATTCCATACAAGATACCTATAGTAGAGTCTGACACCTATGTTGATGCAATTTTATAGATTTGACAAAAGTGTTTGAGGCCACGAAAACCTAATTTATAGAATCTGATGATTATTTTAGAATATTCATCTAGTCCACTTTTTGCCTATTTCTATTCATACTTGCATATGCATAATAAACCAACTAAGTACCATTATTTTTAATTTATTGTAATATCTTTCAATAGTTACACTTTACTATTTTATCAATCTCTTTTTTATAAACTCATAATATTATTTATCTAAGTTTTCTATTAACTGGCATGTTATAGAATAGTTTATCATCCCTATGTTTAAACTCTTCTATATTTATTAATACTAGATAACTGCACTATCTAAATTTTCTTCAAAAATAAATAATACAAAAAAATTCAAATATTTTAAAAATATAAAATATTCCAAATATTCTAAAAAATCCAAAATCAGGACTTGAGCATGATTAAACATTTATTTTACATCATTGTCATATGGTATGTATCTCATGATTAGTAGATAACATAAACTTTTTCTATCACACATTCATTTCACTAGTATTTATGTGTATTATGCAAGACATACAAATATGACATGGAATTCTATGTTGGACTTGCCTTTACTTAGTGGACATGCCTTGCTAGGGGAATTTTATCTAAATTTTACAATTTTTACAAGTGTTACCATTCTATAACTCCTATACTATGTGAAACTACATATTATTTACAATGTCTTGTTAACATATCTATCTTACATTTTCTACATGGATATGTTATTTGCTAGGATATGATCACATTACATACACATGGTTAGACTATATTTTTAGACATATGCTCAATTATTGATATTACTTGTACAGATTATATTTTTATTTTTAATTGGGTACGGTCCTTGTGTGCAATAATTGCTTAAACATCTCTATGCGATCATGTTTTAGTTTTTATGACATTTGAACACATGCCTTATTTTCAAAATTATTAGTGTCCTTTATGTGTGGCCCTTGGTCTTATGTGTGTAATTTTTTTCATGTGACATTTGAATATTTCCCTTTCATATGGCCCTCGGCCTTATTGTTTGACATTATGCTTGTTATATTGATGTGTTTGTTAAGCTTGTTGATTTTTATGAGTGTCATCATGATCTATATCATGAACTAAATATTGTTTAAACTTTTATTAAAACTACTACTATAAGATTCATTGATATATTTATCTAGATTTTACACTTTGGGATTTGCCTCAAATGTTTCATACATGATTTGAATGTTACATATCTTATTATGATGATATACATTTTAATATATGTTACAATATTCAATTATTACATATTAATATGTATGATACATTTAAATTTTATTTGATATGAATGACTTTTAAGATACATCCATCACCTCAAAAAGGAGGCATTTCAATGGGATTTCCATACATGAGACAAGCCTCCACAAGTAAAAAGTTAGTAGGTACATAATAAATTTTCAAAGAATGTATAATGTCTCAAAATTCATTTATGGGTACAAATTATGGGGGTATATGTCATGAATACACATTCACATTATAAGAAAATATTACATAATCATATATTTTGGTGCATATGCATCGACTTATGTGTAGAATCTTCAAATTAAATTTATTTACATCTACATGTAGTTGTTAATTTTACATTTATCATGTTGGGTCATGATATAAATTAATGCACACATTATACTATGTTTTGAATTTGAGGGGAATGATATAGATTCATGCCATACTTTTAAGACTTCTTGTTATTTCTGGTTATGGTAGGAGCATGGATTTTATCCATTATATTTTAATAGTGCATACAAGACCTAAAGAACAAAGTGAAAAGTGAATCTATATGCCATTTGTAGTAGTTTATTTGGTTAAAGTGTATAGAGCATACTTTGGAGATTTATCGCCATTTGGTACTATTATCTATGAATCCATTATGGATTCCAACCTATATACATTTTAGGGTTATAAAAAACAATGAAATAAATTTAGGTTTCTACATTTATCAATGGGTTCTATTTTATATATAGGTTAATTTCAAATTAGGGCTTGATCACCCTCAATTGACCATTAGTTCAACAAAGGAACCAATCTCTCCAAGTGCTTCATAAGAAACACCAATTATTTAATGCTTAAGTTAAGCATGATCTTCAAGAAAAATTATAAGAGAAACATTGATTTCCAACACATATAGGTGTACTCCTCCCCTTCTCCCTTTTTAAATTTTTACTTTTTGAAGTTTAATCTTTTTCAAATTTTAAATGAACAAAATGACTACTTCATGAACTATTGTAAGTTTGCTAAGTTAAATTTCCATGCACAAGTGAACTATCCACTCAAATTCAAAATGTGTTATACACACTCAGGTTTATATTTCCTTTTACTATAATAATTTAATTTCTATATTAAAGGGGGAAAATTTAGATACTCAAATTTGGTCATGAAAAATTGACAATGTCATTTTTCCCATTTTACATTAATTGACTTGAGCACTTAAATGGATCTAATTTCATCACCTCACTCTATCCTAAGTATCTATATAGACCCATACCATATAAATTTTATATTTTTACACCTATATAAATGTTCTTAATCTCTAAAGACCTCTCTAAGAATTTTGTGGACATTGAAAAGTCTTAAAAAGAACATTAACTTCCTAGGACATAATTAACTCACATGAGTCAGGATCAAAAATTGATCTTGCCCCTCGTACTCATATTGGAAATTTATCAAAATTTAATTCCTCCCTTATAAGTTAGTTTTTATTTTTTTAATAGGTAGCATGAGGTTCCCCCTTTTGGATTGTTATAAATACACCTCGAAGCCACTTATTCTATGAATTAGAAATTTCACTAAGTGGGACACACTAATACTATTTCACACTAAAAAAAGCTTCCATATTATTCCCAAATTTTATTCTATTAAATTAAAATAAGCCTTTTACAAGTCATGAGACTATTCTATCTTAAATCAAACTATTATAAACACTATTCTATCAGCTCATCTCATTACACTACAAATTTTCTTCTTATAAGTTTTTAAGATATTGCAAACCCTATTAGAGTTTCAAATTTGAATAAGTCATTTTAAAGTCATCTATGCATAAATAAAGATCAAATTTAAAAATATGAGCTTATTTATATAAGGTGTAATAAATTGAACTTTCAATTCCATGATTTTCTATAAGGCCAAGATCAACCCACATAGTAAAATAGTGGTAGTCGAACCTTAGCCATTTTAGTGAATCATAATACAAGGTAATGCTAATCCTTATTTTAATTCCACATGCATATTCAAATCTGATTGATTAGTTTTAGTCATTTCTCAATCACACACAATTAACCTATAGGTAGAAAACATCTAAATCTTCTCTTGTATTTTTCATAGTTAGCTTCTTTCATTCATTTGAGCTTTGAATAATTTAGTAATTTATTTTTGTTCTACTAGTTAGAAATTATTTTACAACATTTTTTACCCTTAAATTATTTTTTTATTAATTAGAGTTAATACACCAATTAATTCTAACACATAAATTTTATTTGAGCATTGGTATTAGGGTCTAGATAAATTCTTGAGCATCTAACACAAATAATTTTATTTTGACCTTGGATCTAATATCTGATACTAAAATAATTTTATTTTGACCTTAGATTTGATAGATATCACTAAAAGCACTTTATTTTGACCTTGGATTTGATATCTGACATTGAAAGCACTTTATTTTTACCTTAGATTTCAAGGGAATTTGCTAGTCCCCATACACAAAAACAAAATCTCCTTTTTATAGAATTATATTTTTAGTTATCATTTACAATATATATATTTATTTATTTTTTTATGTTATCTAAATTACCTACCTCCCTTATTCATCTAAAGGGTAGTGATAGGTTAAGTGGGGTATCCCATATTGAACATATTCAAATACCTTTAAAATTAATTAAACAAGTTTTATAAACTAACACCCATAGAGGATCCCTTTCACTTTAAAGCTACATTATGAAGTTCATAAGTCTATGATCTATATAAGTCCATTTTTATTGCAATGTATGGTATTTTATAACATGTTATTGAAGCAATGTTTGTTGATTCTTTTATATTTTAAATGTTTAAGTTATATTATGAAGTCTCTGTGATCTATTTAATTATTGTCTGACTACTACTTAGCCTCTCTTCATGTCAAAGGTTTTATAAAAATTGGTGATTGCATATAGTAATAGTTTATGAATTTAAAATATGTGGTCATTGGTGAAGTTTATAGTGTAAATTTAAAGGAGGACACATAAGAAGATAAAGTGGAATTAATAAATCCATGGGTTCTCTTGATGTGATAGGTGCATTTGAACGTGTAAAGAATATATGAGCTTGTGAATTTGTGACCAGCAAATAGTGATCATGTGTCTAAATTTTAAGGGAAATAATAAAAGTAAAATGATGTAGAGGTGATACCACACAATATTATTTCATAAGATTATTCCATTTGGTGACCAGACACATGAAGTGGAATAAATCTAAGAGTTCATGCATGTAAAATAAAGGATTTTCAAGCCAAAACCACAACATGAATTTCATGGCCTAGAGACAACATGTGTTTTCCACATGTATTGTTATAAGTTGTCACAATAAATTCAAAATAAGATGATAAATTAAAATTTAGAAAGGATAGGTTGCATAAGATATTTCCACATGCTCACAACATATGTGAATATGTAAAGATTGGACATGAGGAAATATAAAGTGAACACCTATTGTTCAATTGGTCTATGAGATTTTATAAATGAATTTTAATGCCTAAGTCACTTTATGACCTTTTTACCATGAATCAATGAGGAATGACCATGTATTTTAATCTAGGTGGATACAAAAGAGTGAAATGGTATAGAAAGACTCATAGCTTAAAAGGATTAAGTTCAACAGGTGGATTCATGTGGCCACAAAACATGTGTAAAGGGTGAGATATTTTATGAAGTGTAATTTATAATTCCATGGGTGTGCACACTATAAATATAAACTAAAAATCAAGGAGTGAATTTGTGAGGTCTATTGATATGTGACCAATGAAAGTGGTCACATTTTTAACTTTTGGCCCAATTAAAGGATGCCACATGTCTTGTCCCTAGTGAACATGATAAAATAATAAATAATTGAAGGATAATATCTCAAAAAGGTTATCCTATGTGGCAATGAAAAATACAGAGTATAAAAGGTCACAAGATTTTAACATTTGTGAAATGTAAATTTATAATTTGGTGCATCTGTGTTTAAGTTCATAGTGACTAATAAATTAAAAATAGTAGTACATAACCAAAATAACTTCATGACCAATGCTAAGATACCACATGTCACTTTGAGTAATTTTAATGAAGGTTGAATGAAAAGGTAAGTGTGAAGGTGTGAAAAAGTAATATTGGGTCATATTATGACACATTGTCACATTAAACATAAAAGGGAGAAAGGCACAAGAGGTCACTTTGACATGGAGATGTGAAATAGGTTTAATAAGGCTACACATCCAAATGATCACTTAGAGGTATTTGAGATCTTAAAAATTATCTATGAACTCTATTACATCATGTCTAATGAGGAGTAACCATGTGTCTTAATTTGATTAGACATTGGAAATTAAAAATTAAAGTGGGCCTGTGAAATCCATGGCTTCAAGGTTATTAGATTGAGCCACATGGATGAATGAGATCCTCAATATTCATTAAAACTATAGGGGCCACAATTTTATTGGTGTCTCCACATCAAATGACAATCATTTAGCCACCATAAATAAGACTTCAAGTTATATAGAGGCAAAATTACAAAGAGTTTGATTTTAATCCATAACTTTAGCTATATCACTCCATTTTAAACATGATTAATTATGTTAGAAAGGTTTCAACATGAGATACATAATGATCTCAATTTTGAAGGAAATTTAGTGAGTTTAGAGACATGTTCACACTTAAATTTTTAATCTATGTTGTTAATTAGGGTGATTTAATAAAATAAATACATATTGAGTTACATAGGCTCACAGGTATCACAAATCACCCAATATAAAATTTTGAGCAGTCCTTGCACTCTCTTACAAAATTGGTGATTGGTTCCCATATATAAAATTTTGATCTTGTTTCAAGTGCCATTACATTTGCCTCTATTTCCACATCCTCATAAATTCATGCTAAAACACATGATATATGGATTATTCATTTTTATTGTTAAGTGATCTTTTATGTTCCATAGAGGTTAAAATCTGTACTGTGAATCGTTCATTATTAGGAAATTTTTATGTTTTCTCCAATTTCATGTAATCACAAGTGGCATACCCTTTGAATAAATCTGATATCTTTTTTCACTTGTCACTTGATGCCTCATGTAGTTTCTTGGGTAATATGTTCTTACTCAACTAGGATTTGTGGTTGGTTAAGAGTATGACACATTATAATTTAGACACATGTTCACTCCTATTACCATTGATGGAAATTTATCTATAATGTTCTTGAGTGAAAGGGGGAAATCTATAAATTAATGAAGGTTTCCTTCATCCTAGTCTTGTGTCTATCGTGTGAACTTCTGGTCTCTAAAGTATGAGTCTGTATATGTTTTGTCTCTTTCTTGGGGATAAAATCACATAATTCAATGAGTGGTGTATTTTCAAAAGTTGATTTTTTTAAAAATTGGTTGAACTTCTCAATTGTCACTTGGTCATGAAACTATGAGGTTTTATGTGTAATCTTGTTAATCGATGGATTTGTAAAAATCCTTGTGAAATTTTATCCATATGATATGTATTCATGATGTTTATTTTAACCAATATTGTATTTGCTCTATTCTTAGTGTTTTTTAATGAATCATTTTGATGAATAATATGATCTCCATGTAAGCTTTTTTTAATCTATTTTAATTGAAAAAAGTTTACAATAATTATGTAAATTTTTTTGTCCCTTTTGGTTGTCACTGATATGCTCATTTAAACTCTAAGAAGACTCCATGACCTAATGTAAAGAAGACACTAACCATAATTGAACATATCACATTTTTATTTACCTTTTAAGTTGTGTGTGTGTTTTTATTTTATTTTTTATGATATCTCTTTTCACTTTGTATATTTTATAGAGGTCTCCACTACCATGCACTTTGGTTTATATTTATTAATTCAACTTTGTGTATGCATGTAAATGTGTGAATAATGAGCCTACAAGCTATAAATATATTTATTCACATCAATTTCATGTAGTCTTTGTCTAAATTCTAAGTAACTAGTAATATTTTTCTAATAAAAATAAATTGGGTGAAGTGATCACATTGGCCAAGTTTATTATTTAGATTTGTGTCCTTTGAAACTTATTATGCATTGCATTTGTATTCTATATTGTTATAAGGTCTCTCCCCTTGGTATAAATGAGTTAAAAGAGAAGATATTAGGTTACATTTTATAAATTATTACGTCAATTTTCATTATGTTTTAATGTGACAAGTCAATAGACCTTGATACTATAATGACACATCCTCTATTCTTTCTTATGTGCTCACTAAATCTTGGGGTGTAAAATTGAAGAACCAAAAACATGGCATCATTACTTGAGGATTATGAATTTACTTTCATTTTAAAAACATGTAGGCTATTATTAATTTTAGAGTACATCTTGTTGATGTGATGGATTAACTCATATTTGTCTCTTCCACTCTTGCAAATATTTCAGAGAACAACAGGTATATGGATAAAGTCATAAAATTGTGAGCCAGGGTTTTTGATTGTATTATAAAAAAGTCTAAAGAGGTAGTTAATTTTGTTTAAAAAGTTACATAATTAGTAGTTATTATTTTATTTTTTTAAATGTCCACATTGTTAATTAGGGAGAGAGAATGAGAAATTTTGTTACGGTAGAATTTGTGTTTGAAAATCCACAAAAGTAATCATTTTTTATTTTATTTTTTCAAATATGTATAATCAAGGTGGGAAAAAGTCAATTTTTCTTGAAGATCCAAGGTTTGTGTTTATATTGAATATTTTTATAAATATGTAGAGAAATTCAAAGGATATTTTAGAGTTAGGCTTTGTGTTTATATAAAATATTTTAATTTTTTTTAGTAATTTTTTTTCAAATGCATTGAAGTAGTCATTTTTATTTTATATTTTGAAATATCTCTTAATTAAGATGAAAATGTATCAAGTATTTTCATAAATATGTGGAAGTAGCCTATCTAAGTCTTAGGAAGTAGTTATTTTTATAAATATATTTAAGTAATATATCTAAATATGTAGAAAATAGTTATTTTTAAAAAAAAAGAGTATTAGGGTTTGTGTTTGTATTAAGTATTTTGTAAAATTTTATAAATAAATTTAGAAGGTATTGAAAATTAGGTGAGATATCTTTGAAGAAGGTTTAGGTAGATAAAAAGACAAGATTTTATTATTCAAACTCAATACAATATATATATTTTTATTCTCTTACAAGGAAGGAGTCAAGACTCATCCATAATCCCATAAATCACTCTATCCTATCTCATAAAGACTGTCCCACAAGTCTATATTCTAGTGAAATGTTTTATCTCACATACAACTAATTTTATTCTCACAAAATTACAAAAAATAGTTGTTAATACAACTCAACACACACAAACTCATATAATAATCTATATATGAAACACTAATACCTAACATTTCCCCTTTAGTGTTGAGATAGGGTGAGGATAAACATTAATCGAGATATTCTTCATTACTTTGATGTTCTTCATCATTTGAAAGAGGGTTTATTTATTCTTGATCACTTTATTTTATCACTATTGTTTTGTCATGCAAATTTCCATCGAGAAGGTCATGTGCTCTTTGTTTATAGTTAATAAGAACATTTCTTAGATTTTTACAATAAAAACATGTATATTTGTTTTTTATGGTCACATGTTTATATTTTTTGTAAGAAGTGTTTGGTTTGTTTTATGTAAACATTATTTATTTTATTTCTTCTATTGAAATATTTTTCTTTCATTAAGAAATGTAGATATATTATTTTTCAATCTTAGATTCTATTTGCTTAAGGTGAATATCATAGTAGACACACTATTAGGCATGTTATTGAGAAATATGGATTTTAAATAATTTTATTTATTTATTCTTTCCAATTGGTTTATGGGAAAATAAAACTTGATGATGTGAGATACTATATCTCCACCTTCTTCTATTTTTAACTTATACAATTTATTTTGTAGTTATTTCAGCACTATCATTTTAAAATCTATATAGTGTGTTTAGTGATTCTCATATATCTTTAGAAAACTTTGTAAAGTCTACATGATGTAAATGGGGATTTAATAAGTCAAGACAAATAATGGCTAAGGATTTTTTATCTTTGATCTTCTATTTTTAGAGTTTATCAATACACGTTAGTCTTTCCACAATATCATCAACAATATCTTAAACATATTTTTCTATCAAAAACAAATGTATTTGGATTTACCATGTATGAAAATAATTTATATCAAATTTATCAATAAAATTATTCTTTTCCATTTTACACCCCCAAAATTTTGACTCAGTAGACATCGAATTTAATCAAAAATATGTTTTTATAATAATAATGCATTTTTAGATAACTAATGATGAAACTATTTTGACAATTTTCAATTTGGACTCAAATATTATAAAAGTAATTATAAAAAAATACTAGACACTAGAGACCTTTAAATATGACCATGAGTCAACTTTGAAAAAATATTATGGAATAGAAATAACATGGGGTTACCACATTCATTTCTATAAGTGGTCACATCAAATTCAAAATAAGATGATGACTTGAGAGCTATCAAGGATGTGTTGTATAATATATTTCCACATGGTTACAATAAATGTAAAGATGTATAGTTTGGAAATGAGGAAATATTAAGTGAACATCTAATGTTTAATGGGTTTATCAAGTTTCATAAATGCATTTGAAATCTCTCGACATTATGTGATCTTGTGATGCTAAAGAAATAAGGAGTGACCACAAGGTGGATATGGTAGAATGAAATGATAGACAAAGACTTAGAGGTTAAGAAGATATAATTCTAAAAATTGATAAATGTGGAAATAAAACATGTGAAATGGTGAGATATTTTATAAAGTGGAATTTATAATTCCATGGGTCTGTGCACCATAAAGATCAATTAGACATCAAGGTGTGACTCTCTGAGGTATGTTGATGCATGACTAATAAAAATTTATCATGTGTCTCACTTAAAACCTAAGTTAAGGATGCCACATGTCTTGTCCCTAGTGGACATGGTAAAGTAGCAAAGTAGTGAAGTATCACAACTTATTAAAGATAACTCAACAAGGTTATCCCACATGGCAATGACATGTACAAAGTATAAAGGTCACTATATTTCAACACTTTTGAAATTTAAATTGATAATATATTGTGCCTACATTAAATTTCATAATGATTAATAAATTAAAATCACTGGTACATGATTTAAAGCACTCTATAATCAATGAGAAGACACCACATTCCACTTTGAGTAATCACAATAAAGGTCAGTTGAAAATTCAAGTGTAAAGGAATATTGTGTCAGATTATGCCATGTGGATACAACAAGAATAAAATGGATAAAGGCACAATATATCACTTTGACATGGAGGTATGAAATATGTTTAAGAAGGATACATATACAAAAGATCATTTAGAGGCATTCAAGATCTTAAAATCACTTCATAAACTTCATTACAACATGGATAATGATGAGCAACCACATGTCTTATTTTTATTAGACATGGTAAAGTAAAATTGAAGTGGCCTTGTTAATTTCATGGCCTCAAGAATATCAGATTAAACCACATGGGTGGAAGAGATCCTCATTATTTGTCAAAATTACATGGGCTGTAATTTTAATGGTGTCTCCAAGTTAATCACCTATAATTTAGCCACAATGAATAAGGTTACGGGTTATACAATAGCATAGTTTCTAATAAATAATTTTTCATTCATAACTTGAGATATACAACTCTATTTTTAACATAATTAATCATGTTGGAAATGTTACAATAGGGGATACACAATGATCTTGAGTTTGAAGGTAATTAATGTGAATTCATAAACCTATCCACATTTTAGTTTTGAAGTTATGTTTTTCCTAATGGTGAAATTTAAAAAATGAATAATTAATTATTTTTAGAGGCCACTCTATGTCATGAATTTCCAAATATAAAATTTTGAGTCATCCTTTCAATCTTTTGAAAAATTGGTGATTCATTCCCTTAAGTAGAATTGTGATCTTGTTTTAAGTGTCACAATAATTACCTATCTTTCCACATCTTCATGATTTCATGTTATAACACATACATTATTAAGTAATCATGTTGTTTCTCAAGTCATATTTTATGTTTCTTTGAAACTAAAATTTTCACTGTGAATGGTTCATTCTCAAGAAAATTTTGTGTTTTATCCTTTTCAATAAATCTGAGATCCCTTGCCACTTATTACTTGATGCCTCGTGAAGTTTCTTGAGTAATCTATTCTTATTCAATGAGGATTTTGGATTAGTTAATAGTATGATGAATTATAATTCATACACATGTTCACTCATCTAACCTTGATTAAAATTTCATTGAAATATTCTTGAGAGAAAGGGGGAAATTATATAGATTAATGAAGGTTTACTTCATCCTAGTATTTTAGAAATGAGGAAAACTTCTTATCTATGAGGTGTGTGTCTATCTAAATTTTGTATCCTTGTTGGTGAGAGCCTTTAATAATTAAATGAGTAGTTTATTTTATAAAAAAATTCAAATTTTTTAATTTTTTTTAATTTGTCATTTATCACTTGGTCATGAAACTATGAGGCCTAATGTGTAATCTTGATGACTAGTGGAGTTGTAAAACTCCTTGTGCAGTTTTAACAATATGATGTGTAATTATGCTACTTATTTTAACCAATATATGGTATTATTTCAAATACTTATTATGTTATATTTATCTCAATTCATTTGTATTATGTGTGAACTGATTCATTATGTCTCATCCACTCTACCAACAAATTTATTGAAGTTTATAGCTCAAATATGATGATTGTGTATGAAATCTCGACATACCTTTATGGTATTAGCGACCCATTTGAGGTTGAATATATATAAACCCACAAATTTTTTTACGTTTATTATAATTTGGAGTAAATTTTGACATATTTTCCCTTTAAATCAGACCTTCCCCCTTTATTAGTCTATCTTTATCATAATTTTGTGCTAACCAAGAGACGTAAACATACTTGGAAAAAATAATGAAAATATAAATCAAAATTCAAGACCTATTTTTACTTTGTCTGGAGATAATAGGCACACAATTTTTATTTCATTGAGATTTAAGGATATCGTAGTGATTTCCCAAATAATATAATAAAGAGATTGATTAACTTTTAAGGAAAAAATGTAGTCTCTAGTGAACAACATTGAGAAATTTTATTAATATCAATGGTCATTATAGGAATGTGTTTGAAGATGTTATGATTAAATTTTTCATTCAAACTTTGGTGAAATATGTTAGGGATTGATTTAAACCTCTACCTAATAACACTAATTACTCTACTCTACTTGATAACAATAATTACTCTAGGTCAAAACTGAAGTGAACATTCAATCTCTAATGTGGAGACATAATTAGGGAAAGATTTTTAATCTATAACAATACATTTTAATGATTTTTAACAACATATTAATTAATATTATTCTTAGATTTTTTAAAAATGTGAGGCCTAATGAATATGCATGATTGAGTAACTAGTGTGAAGGATTTTATGCCAAAATTGATTTCTATCCTAAAGACAAATTTTATGAATGTTTTCTACCACATCTTTATTATGATGTTGGTGTAGGTATGGCCTAAGTATAAAATTATTTTTTTAGAGACCCATAAAATGATGAATTTTACAATCCACACCATGGGCCCCTATTTCAAGAGTGTGGGGGACTATTGAGTTTGGTTGTGCAAAGTAAATGCATAGAGAGTGTTCATAAATAATAATTAATACATATTCAATGGAGAAAATATCTTAACTTGAAAGAAATTAAAATTTTATTAAATATTAAATAATAGGTAAAAGAGGTATAATGTGTGTGTTAAAGATTAGATATGAAAATAATGTTATATATGTTACTATAGTGTATTACATTGACCCTTAGTGGGATGTGTATATTAAATATTTACACACAAACAATTACATGAATAATTTAAATTACCATTGGTTACAAAGAATATAGTTACAAGTCATTTCATCTTCCTTATTGGGAAATTATTGAACTCCTAATTTGGTGGTGACTAATAGTCCAACCAATAAATTCCAAGTTGGAAAGTGCCACCTGATAAGCCACATAGTAGAAGTAAGATGACACATGGATGTGCTAGAACATAGATAGGTGTGGGCACATAAGTCTACAAACAAGTGCTTTTAAGTTTTGTAGGACTAAGATTTGAGGAGTGTGCATGTTTTGGTTAGGGGTGATCTAAGTACAAAATTCCATGAACATGTGCAAGACTTATGTAAAAGATTGTAAACAAGTTTTTTCTAGAGGAGTATATAGTATTACATATAATGTGTGATCTATGTGTAGATAAGTAAGTGAGGAGATTATTATACTCAACATGATTGATGAAATAATAATTTACCCTTTCTTGAACAACAATAGTCTCCATTACACTAGTTTGTAATTGAGGAAATTACACTTGAAGTTGTTAAAAGTTGTACCACTTTCCTTGATCAGTATATTATCCAACCTTGACCACATATAAAATTTGATGTGTGTCATGGTAGGTGCACATGTTTGTCACTTATATGATCTAATCCATCTCTATGGATTACAAGTGTTCAAGATCCAAACCAAAATGATGTTTTTTCATTGATGGCTCAAGAAGTGGTGGACTATATAACTTGAGAAGTTATACATTAAAGACTAGTTGCATGCCCAAGTATAGAGGTAGATAAATAATGTATATGTTTTCACTAGCTGCATGAAGAAAGGTATAAGGACCATAATGCATTGGCTTGATCTTCCTATGTGGACCTTTGAAGTGCTAAAACTAAAATTTATCATCAAATCATAATGTATGAGCTATGTGATGTGCATAATAGAACTCATTGTACTTTATTTTTTATGTGAGAGATAATATATTTAATATAATAATAAACAAATTTCATGTGGTGCAAAAACTTCATGACTTGGTTTGCTTCTTATTCCTATGTTCATAACTTAGTGTTGGATAGTGTGAGGTAGGAAATATTTAGAGGTGTCAAAGTTTAAAACCCAAGACATGTCTATAATGGACTATACCTCATAGATATGTGAAGCTCTATGTTGAAAGTATGCTTAATGTACAAAATATTGACATGTTAGGTGCAAGCATGCAAATGATTATGCATTCACAAAATATGAAAAAGTGTGTGATTAAAAACTTTTACTTGTCCATCTATTTATGGATGAAAAAAAGTCAAATGATCTAGCTACATTCCAATAAAGTCCCAAAATGCTTGCCAAAATGACTTAAAAATCATGGATTATAATAAAAAATGATGGATGTTATAAGTACAAAGTGAACTCAAACATGGTGGAATAAGTCTTGCATAGTACTAGCTACATTGATGTATTTATTACAAGTGACCATGATAGATATCTTGGGAAACCTATCCACTATAATGAACACAATGTCATGTTTGTGTCTCATCATGGAAACCTAGACATGAAATCCATGTTGATATATTCTCATGGTCTGGATGGAATTAATAGGCCTATGTAAATTCTTAGCTTCCTATTCATGGACTTGGTGATGCAACAAGGAATACAAGACTTGATGTGGTGTTCCACATTTATGCACATGTGTGGCTAGTAGAAGTGAAATTAAAATGTGGCTAGAGTATTTTTCATGGTAAAGTGTCATGAGGTCTTGGCATATTGTGCATCCTATATGAGTCATTGGCAAGGTACACTACTAGGAACATAAAGATGTATGAACCTGTAAATAAGTTGATTAGACAAGTATAATTCTTGAACTTATTTGCCTTACTCAAGGCTATTTTAATTCATTGCAAAGTTTTAATCAACTGAGTAGATAAATATCCAATATGTATAGTTGTGGCCACATGTGTCTAACATTGCGATGAGTGTGTGAATCGATGGTCTAATAAGGTAATCTATGGTCTTATTTTCCTTCCATTTATTATATATGATCATAATATGGAACCATTTTAGGTAAGTCATCCATTTCATGTGGCATTAATTCTATAGATTGCTATACATTTATAGGAATTGAAGTGTCTTATGATCTAAATGAACAACTATCTCATTCCCCAAAATATAGTGACACCATTTATTTATTGATTGAATAAAAACATATAGTTATTTCTCATAGGTGAGGTATATTTACACCATGTCACTAAGAATATCTAAGTGGTATGTGATTTAATGTCCATGTTTCATGATTACTAGATGGGTGCATAGTTAGATGCATTGGCATGAATCTTGAAGGAGTGCATAATGTCAAGCATTATGAAAATAAGTGCTAGGTAGAGGCATTATTTGAGTGCCTCAAAAGTGAATTATTTTTCATGAGTCAAATTAAACTTGGATTTTTTTTATATTTTATCTAGCTGAGAGTCTAAGAGAGGTATTATAAACCAAAAATAAACATGTGGTAGAAGTTAGCGATCCTAAGAAAAATCCTCAATTCCATGAGATTGTGAAAATTAGGCCAATAATGGATCACTTTGATCTTCTCTAAATCTTCATAGATATATGTGTGGTTAATGATGTAGCTTAGGTACTGAATCTATGCAACACTATTCTACACTTTACTAAGTTAGATTGTAAATTATGTGTATGCAAGGTATCTGAGATTTGTACAACATGTTCCATGTGATACTCCCAAGTCTTGATGAAGATGAGAATGTCATTGAAGTAGATGATGGCAAAGGAGTTAATAAAGGGCTTGAGTAGATCATCCATCAAACATATTAACTTGGGTGGAGAATTAGTTAGGACAAAAGGTATGACCAATCATTTGTAAAATCCACTTCATGTATTGAATGTTGTATTCCATATGTCTATAGGATGGACTAGAAATTAATGGTAACTTAACTTCCAGTTTATATTAGAGGAGTATTGGGTGATTCAGAGCTAGTCTAAGAGGTTGTCAATGCATGGTAGTGGGAACTGATTCTTCACCATGATTTTGTTGAGTGTGTGATAGTCTACTCAGAGAAATCATGATCCATCCTTATTGGGTTTAAGGACTATTACAATACTAAAAGGACAAGAGCTAGTCCTGATCTTTCACTAATTGAGGAGATCTTATATTTGATACTAGAATTCATCATTCTACCAAATTGATCTACAATATAGTGGGTTGTTTAAAAGAGGAGATCTAGGAACCAAATTGATGTGTTGTTTTATTGTACATTATGTTGGAATACCTTCAGGCTTTGTGAATACTTTTTTACACTACTCTATTAACTTATTGAGTTATTACTATTGCAATATTATGTGAGTGGTATGCACTACCAGATTTTGCTTTATCTTCTATGTAGGTGTGGTAGGATAGAGCATGAGAAAAAAACTTATTCATGTGCAATACAAGTTTATGACATTGCTTAGTAGAGACCAAGGAGACATTAGTTATGGGAGTTAACTCAAAGAGATTGTAAGAGTGATGTTGCACATAAATAGTCCAATTTTATGGCTTGGTTTGATATGTAGCTTCATAGTTATATAAATATGGTCTTCTAAATAAGATGTTTATGACCTATAAAGGTGCAATGTCATAATTGACAATTTTTTACATAGGATTAACTTTGTAATGAAAAGTGCATTATCATCACACCTATATATCCTTCCCCTACTGAAGCCACCCCATAAAATAGGGCTTGGGATGCACAAAATTTTCAATACCAAGTTGTGTTGTGATTATATAATTATGTTATTATGGTTACCATTATTATTGATTACATGAAGAAGATGACCCTTCACCCAGAAATTGATGTTAAAGAGATGTTTGTGCTCCTAAAAAATGTTGATCATAGTGGTGTTTGTGCTTAGACAAGAGGTATCTAGATTAATATTATCCATTATTGAATGTCCTAATGTAGATTATGCAATCTAGGATTGTTACACGTAATATTTAGAGTTATCATGTGTGGATGAGAGATGGTGGTGGCACCACTTATCATTTGGATTCTTATTTCCTTTGTCTAAGATAGAAGATGTAGGTGCCTTCAAGTTCTATGTAATATTTTTTGACTTCTCTACTTTGTGATAAGTGCTCTGATTATGTGTAGAAGGCTATGATAAGGATTTGTACAAGGGATAGCCCTTATGTGTGGTATTGTATGAAGAGGTGAGATGTTACTTAATATTAACTTGGGATTTAATCCTAGAGTTATTAAGATAGTATTACCCTGGAGAGACATAATTCAATAATTCCATCTTTGCATTGATATAAGGTGAGAGTCCATTGATGTATTTCAACACCTTATGTTGCTTATTCAAATTTTCTTGTAGATGCATAGAGTATTCATATAATGTGTTGGTGTATTATGATATTGATTGATCTTTACACTAGCACAATTTTTGGAACTTGATGTATTCATATTCAAAGTGATGGAAAGATTAGTATTCTTCATTCAATGCATCGACAAAAGTATTCAAGGATTCAATTAGAACACACTCTTATGCATGTTACATACTGAAGGTCTTCCACCAATTAACAAACAAAATGGACATATTTAATACTATGAAGTTGATTTTATTAACATTAATAAAGTGATTGACTGATAAGTACACCTACATTTTAAATTCTAGGCATCCAATGCTTTGACATCAATCTTGACTTTGAACAGTGGGATGTTGAGATTGAATTTTACCATGAAGTGGGTTTGCTACTAAAATTATTGTTGATCATATTGTGGAGGTGTGGTATAATATGTTGGGTTGATATATATCATTAATTCACCAAATTGGATAAAAGGTTTAATGTAATTTTCCTCCAATTCATCAAAAATAAGCTTTTGAACATCTAGGATTACCTTAAGTTATTTATATGTGTCAATTATCTTGCTTTTACTAGGGTGTTCTTCTAGATATTCTAAAAAATTATTGACTGATATACCTTCTATCCCTAATTATTCTCACATGTTTATAGGCATATAAAGGAAAGACCTTAAAATATCTTATACCAATAATCCATATCATGATGCCCAGGATGAAGAGTGTCAGGGACAATTGAGTTTGGTTGTGTAGAGTGAATGCATAGTGATGTATTTTGAAATAACAATCAATAAACATTAAATGGATCATAAGTCTTAACTTGTATAAAATATAACTTCTATTCAACATTAAACAATAGGTAAAAGAGGTAAAATTTGTTATAGATTAGATATGTGGAGCATGCTATCTATGTTATGATCATGTATTTCATTAGCCCTTGGCTAAATACATATATTACTTCTTTATACAAAAGTAATGCATGAAAATTTACAATTATAATTGGTTAAAAATAATTTCATATAACTTATTTGGATATGATTAAACTCCCATGTTGTTGGTAGCTAATGGTTCAATTACATATTCTTAACTAGAAAGTACCACCTAACATGCCACATAATTAGAGTAGGTTGACATGTGGATGTGATAGAGTGAAGATAGGTATGGTCATGTGAGTTTGTGAATGAGTGATAATAATTTTAATATGACTACAAGTTGAGGAGTGCATAGGCTATGATCAGGGTGATCTAAGTGCAAAATTATGTGAACACACGTGGGAGTAATTCATAAGATTTTAAGCAATCTTTATGTAAATAAGTGCATAGGATTATGTAGAAGGTGTGAAATATGTTCAAAAAAATAAGTGAGGATCTTATTTTTTTGCATAAGATATGAAAAAAAATCATTTTTCACATGTTGTATTTTAGTGAAGATTCAGTTAATAAACCTATGATATGGATGCTTAAATTTTTGAGTATTTTCATGCTAACATGGATAGAAAATATGATTGTAAGATACCATCTAATGAAGATATTAAATATCTTGAAAATTATATAAAGTCTTAGGTGAAAATTGATTATGATTTTATAAATAAGAAATAAATTCAAGAAGAAAAAGTGAGATTAGAAGGTGCCAAAGTTAATGTTATTGTGAAAACTGACAACACAAACAAAAGCATTGTCATTGTTTCAAAAAATAATATCACTCCACCATAAATCATTACGGGAAAAATGAAAAAAACTAAAGGTAAAATTACAATCTTCACATTTGTTACCAAATATTTATCCCCTTCCAAAGTTCCATCTAAAAACAAGTGGAAAAGAGTTGAGGATACTCTTACTATCCTAAATAAAAATGTTTCCTTTTAGCCATCTGATATAAGACACTCACTATATCAAAATTTAGCCTCATGCATCCCTAATTTCAATGTTGTTACTCTACCTAAAAATACCCCTATGACAAAATATAGAGTTTGTGATATGGTCTTACTATAGAAAATATTTAAAAAGTTATTATCATTTTGATTGAAATATTGTGAATTCCTAAGCATAGGGATAGAGATCTCACTTTTCTTGGTGCCCAATACTCTATTTTTTATCCACCCCTAATATAGAATTCAAAGAGGTAGATTTACGTTGTCATAGTTACTAGTAGAATAAGTAATAAAATACAACATAAATTCATATATTTATTATATTTTAAAAGTAGTAAATTATAACATACATTGTTGGCATGTTGTTATCATTCACGTCAAAAGGGTGCATCATGTAAAGGCATAATGGTCATTGATGTCAAAGGTCTATTTGGTCAAGTAATTGAGAATGGTAGTGGATATGAGTAGCTTGTCGAGAGTGTGTTCTCAATGTTCAAGTTTGATGTCATGGTTGATATGAAGAAGCATCTTTTTAGCATTGATGTCAAGAGTAACCAAGCACAGATGGCAGTATGTAATATGTTAAGGTACATGAAAGAGTAAATGCATGAGAGAAAATAGTGTTTCCATGAGAGAGAAGAATGTGGTCATGAGATTTGTCATGAATTTGGTGAGCATGGAAGGTACATGTCATGGAAGAGTGTTTGAAGATAACTAATGTCTGTAAAGGAATGTGTGTGCATAATGTGGCATAGTCATGAGATGAAGCATTTTAGGGTGACCCATGTGGCAAGATGCAATTAAAGGCAAGATAAAATTTGAAGGCAAGAGATAATTTGAAATAAAGAGAGAATTTTAAGGAAAATAATTTATTATGGTTGCATGAAATTTAGTGTTGATTTCAAGGTTGATGCCAAAGATGATGTCAAAGGTGTTCAGGTGTATGGAAAAGAGATTTCAAGTCATATGAAGCTTGTTCACGTGGTTTTAGGTTTGTATGAGGATGTGAATTTTTTTTATCATCATAAAGAGAATGGTGAAGTGATATGAGTATTTTTTGATGTCTTATGTCTGCTTGTTTGATTTTTTTTAGGGTTATAACATAGAAAGAATATGTTAAGGTGTCAAGTGCATTATGAGCTTGAGCCTAGTCATGGCATGGTGAAGGTATGAGTTGATGGAATGATGAGGTGAGTAAAAAAAGGCATGTGAATATTTTATGTCATTGTTTTAGCATGTGATTAAGGTGTAGAAGCATCAATGAGAGTCTTAGGGTGAGCCTACAAGGGTAGGTCCTTCAGTCTTGGTCTGCATCTAGACCATTCTTAATTTATACCTAGCCTAATGAGGCATGAAGATCATATTTCAAGGTGAATGTGTGAATGTTATCATGTATATGGGTAATTAAATTTTTTTTAGGAGTGATCATGAATTATGAGGTCATGGTTTATAGGAAATGTAATGAAAAATGGTTTTAAGGTCTCTCAAGTACATAGAATGAAGGTATGCAAACCTGAGAAGGAATTTTAGGTGTTCATTGGCATATGTAACCTCTACATGGGAACCTAAGATATTTAATAGATATGTGTAACCATCCTAGATAATATATCTAAGCATTGGTTTTATATTTAAGGGGCCATCCTTTATGAATAATTGTTAACACCAAAACCTATGTGAAACCTCCTTAAAACCCAAATAAGGACCTGATGTATAAGATCTTGTTCAAAACATCCCATAATGGTCTTAAATTCATATAAAAACTATTTTATCATGTATTCAACTCTCCCAGGTACCTCCAAGTGGTGGTGGTTAGTCAGATGAGAGAGAGAAATGCATAGATACAAGTATATTTGTGAAGAATTTTCTATAGCAATCAAAAGTTGCATTGGTAAAGAAAATAAAATGAATGGAATAAGGAGATAGAGACTCATAATACATTCCCATTAATTTTTCTATATATTTTCCATCCTTAAATTATTTTAAACTAGTCATCCAAGTTAGCCAGTCGTAGATAGACCTAATGGTGTGAACAGTGAAAAACCTAAGCATGTTGGAAGCATAATCATTGAGAAGGGGGGTGAATCAATGATGAAATTAAATAGACTTTAATTAAAATTATTAAAAATATTAATCATTCAACCATAATCAATCATGAAGCATGTAGACCATTCATTCCAATGAATAATGAGACAATGTAAGATCAAAACACATAACACATGAATTATGTGGGAAATCCTTAAGGGAGATTAAACCCAATCTCAAGCATGAAAATACATGGAATAATTGTCCTATAATATTATCACAAACATGAGGCTTTAGTTAATCACCCACTTCACAATGATCATGAACCCCTAAAGATGACAAGCACCAACTTGCCTAAGATGTTGAGCACCAACACAACACCTATCAAACTAATCTCCACCTCTAATATGATGTATTCAACACCTGATGATGGTATTATCTAATATTATAAAACCTATTTTACTTATTTATACTCATACAAACTCTCATTCCAAACCTTGTATCCAAAACATGCAAATCAACCCTTCAAATGTCTTTCGCTTGCTTTCACAAAGACACCTCCAAAAATTACACAAACACTTACAATCACATCAAAAAAATATGCTATGATGATTGAAACTTATCTCAGATAAAAAAAACCTATACACAAATCTCTCACCAATTCCTCTTCTACTTCTCCCATTTCTGCAATTAATTACACATGCATCTCTACACAAACAATTCTCATAAACAACACATATGAGCTTGAATCCACTCAAAATATGTTCATTACCTTTAGTATGGCTGTAGGACCTAAAAAAACATATTTATTATTTTATTATTATCCATTTTATCCCCTCTTCCATCTCTAAAAATCAATCTATGATATTTTCCACTCTTGCATTTTCACAAC
Source organism: Torreya grandis (assembly GCA_037957365.1). Lineage (NCBI taxonomy): Eukaryota > Viridiplantae > Streptophyta > Pinopsida > Cupressales > Taxaceae > Torreya > Torreya grandis. Next base: position 2,081,512 of record JARHVA010001981.1, on the reverse strand, counting down.
CACTCAACCACACTTACACACTTGCATGTCTCACTTCATACCCAAAAAGGGCATAAAATTTATTGCATATATACCACACACTTTCATGGTCAACCAATATATCTTTACAAAACATTTATACAAAAATATCATTAGAGACAATAATCATACATTCCATACTCATCTATTATGTTATTCATTCTTCAAAAGGGCTCAAACCCCACACATAGTCTAACCTTCACCTTTGAATTTTCTCTTTTGAAGAATCTACAAGATCACCATCTTATTGGTTGGTGAAGAGAAATGTATTAAAACTTTAAGTATTATAACCCACTTATAAAAATATCAACATCACCTACATATTTCATCCAAAACATTTGATATCTCACCCTTAAGTAACCATACCTTTCTATTAGGCCTAAGTGACCCTTTTAGGTCTCATGAAGACCTATTCATTTTGTAAACACTACAATGATCCAAGTATAAATATGAGATCACATAAAATCACATGTATCCATGCCCCTTAAGACACACTCAAGTGATAATATCCATGACCACACACTTTTGAAACATTCACTCACCTTATGAACATCCATTAGGTCTTAAAGACCTATTAGGCTTAACTAGCCCATAAATATTGTCTTCACCAAAAAGGATTGAAATAATTGAATATAGAATTTACATGTACAATAAAAATATGTATGTAAATATTAATACCTAAATAACATAATTAAATCAATGAGACACCTTCATTCATCCTCTTAAGGCTCATAAACACCTCTGCAAGAAGCTCACTCAGATCTGTAATAAATATAGTCAACAACAGTAAAATTTGATGTACAATAACTTCAATTTTAATGAATTTAAAAACCAAAAATAAATTATATATATATATATATATATGTATTATAATTCATCTTTTATTTTTATACCAATAATATCCTATCAATAAATTGTCTTCTAAAATCCCATCTTTGCACTTTGGTTTATTAATAAAAAACACAATCAACAATAGTCAACTTTAGTCAACCATATATGAATATTAAAGACCTTAAATTTAATTTTATATAACCCCATAAAATTCATATACCAATTTTTTTTTTACTTCATCCTTAAATTTTGCATCCATAAAAATATATGATTAAAACACTAGTGACTGGTTCACTAGATCATGCAAGTTTGGCTAAGTATAAAAACAACAAAATCTGCCAACTTTTCACTATCATAAATTTTGACTCAAAAATAAAAAATAATTTATTTTTTACCATATAAAATATGTAAAATTTTTAACACAGACATATAAACATATTTATATGACTCATCCATAGTTTCAAATTCTTATGTAATCAATTTACCTACTCAACACAAATTTGTCACAAGACCACATATGCCTAGATGAGCACAATGAAGCACCAAATGAATTAAAATAATGAAAATTATGATATAAATAATTTAATACCTCTGATATTACCCATAACACATGATAAATACCTTAGAGTCATCCCTACTCATTGATTAGGCCTTCCAATTCCACTTCTCACTTTGACTAGTTTTTCTCACTCATGACACCCTTTCATCCATATCGACTAGGAAAATTTGAGGGCCTATATATTTGACATAGATAAATTAATATTAATTACAATTTTTATTAATTTTTTATTAAATTCATGAAATTCATCTCACACCCATTTCTTTCCTTGGTCACTTTTACAAATTTCTCTCAAAAGTAAAAACATTGTTAAGAAGCACTTTTCTGTGGGACCCACAAATAGTCAAGTCTAACCAAACACATACTCATAAGAATATATGAGTCTTATGAAACCCAAAATCATAATCCTATCCATCCACCACATTATTTATTATCTACAATAAATATATTTCATATCAGGTCCAAGACTAGCCTTTTTGCACATAAAAACCTGCTTACCTTCTTAGCAATTGTTCATAAAGGATCTAGAATTAATACATGAAATAATTCTTGGAAAAATTATTATAAACCTTACTAAACATATAAAAAATTATCATATCCACATGCAAATTATACATGAGCTAATGAACATAATAACTTTCCTCTCGAGCTCATAATGCACCATTCGAGCACCCTCTAAAGCACATGAAGACATGTCTGAGTTTATCAATCATCCTCTAACATAATAGAAAATTTTTTCATTTATAATTCCTATTATACATCAATTACAACACTTAAATTAATATCCCAACAATCTACACCTTTGTCATTGATGGAAACACACCAAAACCTTCTCCCTCTTTGCCACACTGATAAAGTGGTCACCAATTGATCTTGAGGACCTAAAAACATTGATCATAGAGATTATAAATATCCCCATAAAAAAATTATCATATATAATATGAACCTATACTCAAACATACTTAGTATTTGGAAAGAAACATTTCATATATGCTCCCCCTCACTCTATGCATACCTTGCATTTCAACAAATTAAGGAACATAACTCTATCTGAATTGCTCATTGATTCTTAGAATATAGGAAACTTTCCCAAAATTAACATATACCTACATATACCTTATTTATCTCCCCCTAAGTCCATATTACACCTGATCAAAGGAAAAATATTACAAACATATATAAGCAACACTCTTACAAGAACATACCTTGAATGGAACCACCTTCATGCACACATAGGCTCACCACAACTATCCAATAATTATTAATGATATAAATGAATAAAATGATGATATTTTTTGACCCAAAATACCTCCAAAAATGGTCTACAAACCTTCTTATATGTAGAAAACAACCAAAACTGATTTTGATAAAAATAAACATGCTCAAAGCAATAAGTTTGTCTCAAAACAAGCATATTTGACATCATGTTTTCCTTTGCTTGTCTTAAACAAAAAAACCCTTCAAACTAATATCAAAACATCAAATAAATATCCATAAAATCCTACACTAATTCCTTACACATTTCTTCTCTTGCACACTTCCACCAAGCATGCATTTAATGGTTACAACAAATGTAAACATGTATAGTTTGGACATGAGGAAATATGAAGTGAACATTTAATGTTTAATGGGTTTATGAGGTTTCATAAATTCATTTTAAAGCCTAATAAATTATGTGATCTTATGATTCTAAATAAATAAGGAATGACCACATATTTTAATCTATGTGGATATGGTAGAATGAAATGATAGAGAAAGACTTAGAGGTTACAAGGATTTAATTTAAAAACTTGATAAATGTGGAAATAAAACATGTGAAAATGGTGAGATATTTATAAAGTGGAATTTATAATTCCATGGGTCCATGAACCATAAATATCAATTAAAAATCAAGGTGTCACTCTCTAAGGTATGTTGATGCATGACTATTAAAAATTTATCATGTGTCTCACTTATAGCCGAATTAAAGGATGCCGCGTGTCTTATCCCTAGTGGACATAGTAAAGTAAAAAAGTAGTGAAGTATCATAACTTATCACAGATAACTCAACAAGGCTATCCCACATGGCAATGACATGTACAAAGTATAAAGGTCACTATATTTCAACACTTTTGAAATGTAAATAGATAATATAATGTGCCTAAATTAAATTTCATAATGATTAATAAATTAAAAGGACTGGTACATGACTTAAAGCACTTCATAATCAATGAGAAGACACCAAATTCCACTTTGAGTAAGCACAATAAAGGTCAGTTGAAAATTAAAGTGTAAAGGTGTGTAAATAGAATATTGTGTCAGATTATGCCATGTGGATACAACAAACATAAAAGGGATAAAGGCACAATATATCACTTTGACATGGAGATATGAAATATGTTTAAGAAGGATACATATACAAAAGATCATTTAGAGGCATTCAAGATCTTAAAATCATTTCATAAACTTCATTACAACATGGATAATGATGAGCGACCACATGTCTTATTTTTATTAGACATGGTAAAGTAAAATTGAAGTGGCCTTGTTAATTTCATGGCCTCGAGAATATGGGATTAAACCACATGGATGGACGAGATCCTCATTATTTTTCAAAATTACATGGGATGTAATTTTAATGGTGTCTCCAAGTTAATCACCTATAATTTAGCCACAATGAATAAGGTTACGGGTTATACAATAGCACAGTTTCTAATAAATAATTTTTCATTCATAACTTGAGATATACAACTCTATTTTCAACATAATTAATCATGTTGGAAATGTTACAATACGGGATACACAATGATCTTGAGTTTGAAGGTAATTGATGTGAATTCATAGACCTATCCACATTTTAGTTTTGAAGTTATGTTTTTCCTAATGGTGAAATTAAAAAAATGAACAATTAATTATTTTTAGAGGCCACTCTATGTCATGAATTTCCAAATATAAAATTTTGAGTCATCCTTTCAATCTCCTAAAAAATTGGTGATTCATTCCCTTAAGTAGAATTGTGATCTTGTTTTAAGTGTCACAATAATTACCTATCTTTCCACATCTTCCTGATTTCATCTTATAACACATACATTATTGAGTAATCATGTTGTTTCTCAAGTCATATTTTATGTTTCTTTGAAACTAAAATTTTCACTGTGAATGGTTCATTCTCAGGAAAATTTTGTGTTTTATCCTTTTGAATAAATCTAAGATCCCTTGCCACTTATTACTTGATGCCTCATGAAGTTGCTTGAGTAATCTATTCTTATTCAATGAGGATTTTGGATTAGTTAATAGTATGATGAATTATAATTAATATACATGTTCACTCATCTAACCTTGATGAAAATTTCATTGAAATATTCTTGAGAGAAAGGGGGAAATTATATAAATTAATGAAGGTTTACTTCATCCTGGTCTTTTAGAAATGGGGAAAACTTCTCATCTATGAGGTGTGTGTCTATCTAAATTTTGTATCCTTGTTGGTGAGAGCCTTTAATATTTAAATGAGTAGTTTATTTTATAAATTTTTTTAAATTTTTACAATTTTTTTAATTTGTCATTTATCATTTGGTCATGAAACTATGAGGCCTAATGTGTAATCTTGATGACTAGTGGAGTTGTAAAACTCCTTGTGCAATTTTAACAATCTGATGTGTAATTATGCTACTTATTTTAACCAATATATGGTATTATTTCAAATACTTATTATGTTTTGTTTATCTCAATTCATGTGTATTGTGTGTGAACTGATTCATTATGTCTCATCTACTCTACCAACAAATTTATTGAAGTTTATAGCTCAAATATGATGATTGTGTATGAAATCTTGACATACCTTTATGGTATTAGTGACTCATTTGAGGTTGAATATATATAAACCCATGATTTTTTTAATGTTTATTATAATTTGGAGTAAATTTTGACATATTGTGCCTTTAAATCAGACCTTCCCCCTTTATTAGTCTATCCCTATCATAATGTTGTGTTAACCAAGAGATGTAAACATAATTAGAAAAAATAATGTCAATATAAATCAAAATTAAAGACCTATTTTTACTTTGTTTGGAGATAATGGGCACACATTTTTTATTTCATTGAGATGTAAGGATATCCTATTTATTTTCCCAATAATATAATAAAGAGATTGATTAACTTTTAATTAAAAAATGCAGTCTTTGGTGAACAACATTCAGAAATTTTATTAATATCAATGGTCATTATAGGAATGTGTTTAAATATGTTATGATTAAGTTGTTCATTAAAAATTTGGTGAAATTTTTTATGGATTGATTTAAACCTCTACCTAATAACACTAATTACTCTACTCTACTTGATAACAATAATTAATCTAGGTCAAAGATGAAGTGAACATTCAATCTCCAATGTGGAGACATAATTAGGGAAAGATTTTTAATCAGTGAATTTGAAAATATAACAAGACATTTTAATGATTTTTAAAAACATATTAATTAATAATATTCTTATAGTTTTTAAAAAATTGATGCCTAATGAATTTACATGATTGAGTAAATGGTGTGAAGGATTTTATGTCAAAATTGATTTCTATCCCAGAGACATGTTTTATGAATGTTTTAAACCACATCATTATTATGATGTTGTTGTAGGTATGGCCTAATTAGATAAATATTTTGGTAGTGACCCATAAAATGATGAATTTTATAATCTACATAATGGGTCCCTATTTCAAGAGTGTGGGGGACAACTAATTTGGTTGTGCAAAGTAAATGCATATAGAGTATTCATAAATAATAATCAATATATATTAAATGGACAAAAGATCTTAACATGCAGGAAATTAAAATTTTATTAAATAGTAAATAATAGGGAAAAGAGGTATAATGTGTTACAATGTGTGTGTTAAATATTAGATATGAACATAATGTTATCTATGTTACGATCGTGTATTGCATTGACCCTTAGTTAGATGTGTCTATTACATATTTGCACAAAACAATTACATGAATAATTTAAATTACCATTGGTTACAAAGAAGATAGTTGAAATTCATTTAATCTTCATTATTGGGAAATTATTGAACTCCTAATTTGGTGGTGACTAATAGTCCAACCAATAAATTCCAAGTTGGAAAGTGCCACCTAATAAGCCACATAGTAAAAGTAGGATGACACATGGATGTGTTATAACATAGATAGGTGTGGTTACATAAGTCTAAAAATAAGTGCTTTTAAGTTTTTTAGGACTATGATTTGAGGAGTGTGCATGTTGTGGTCAGGGGTGATCTAAGTACAAAATTCCATGAACATGTGCAAGACTTATGCACAAGATTGTAAACAAGTTTTTTCTAGAGGAGTCTATAGTATTACATATAATGTGTGATCTATGTGTAGATAATTAAGTGAGGAGATTATTATAATAAACATGATCTATGAAAGAATAATTCACCTTTTTTTGAACAACAACAGGCTCCATTACACTAGTTTGTAATTGAGGAAATTACACTTGAAGTTGTTAAAAGTTGTACCACTTTACTTGATCAGTATATTATCCAACCTTGACCACTTATAAAATTTGATGTACACCATGGTAGGTGCACATGTTTGTCATTTATATGATCTAATCCTTCTCTACAAGTGTTTAGGATCCAAGTCAAAATGATTTTTTTCATTGATGGCTCAAGAAGTGGCGGAGTATACAACTTGAGAAGTTCTACATTAAAGACTAGTTGCATGCCCAAGTATAGAGGTAGATCAATAATGAATTTGTTTTCACTGGCTACATGAAAAAAGGTGTAAGGACCATAATGCATAAGATTGATCTTCTTGTGTGGACCTTTGAAGTGCTAAAACTAAAATTTATCACCAAATTAGAATGTATGAGGTGTGTGATGTGCACTATATCACTCATTGTACTTTGGTTGTATGTGAGAGAGAATATATTAAATATACTAATAAAAAAATTTCATGTGGTGCAAAAACTTCTTGACTTGGTTCACTTCATATTCCTGTGTTCAAAACTTAGTGTTGGCTAGTGTGTGGTAGGATATGTTTAGAGGTGTCAACGTTTGAAACCCAAGATATGTCTGTAATGTATTATACCTCATAGATATGTGAAGCTCTATGTTTTAGGCATGTTTAATGTACAAAATATTGTCATATTAGGTGTAAGCATGTAAATGATTATACATTCACAAAATATGAACAAGTGTTTGATTGAAAACTTCTATTTATCCATCTATTTGTGGATAAAAAATAGTCAACCGATCTAGCTACATTCTAATTAGGTCCCAAAATGCTTACCAAAATAACTTACAAATCATGGATTATACTAAAAAATGATGGATGTTTTGATTACAAAGTGAATCCAAACATGGTGAAATAAGTCTTACATAGTACCAGCTAAATTAATGTATTTATTACAAGTGATTATGATAGATATCTTGGAAAACCTATCCACTATAATGAACACAATGTCATTTTTGTGTCTCATCATGGCAACCTAGTCATGAAATCCATGTTGATATATTCTCATGGTCTAGATGGAATTAATAGGCCTATGCAAATTCCTAGCTTCTTATTCATAGACTTGGTGATGCAACAAGGAATGAAAGACTTGATGTGGTATTCCACATCTGTGCACATGTGTGACTAGTAGAAGTGAAACAAAAATATGGCTAGATTCTTTGTCATGGTAAAGTGCCATGAGGTCTTGGCATAGTGTGTATCCTATATGAGTTATTGGTAAGGTACACTGCTAGGAACATAAATATGTATGTACTTGTAGATAATTTGATTAGACAAGTAGAATTCTTAAACTTATTTTCCTTGCTCAAGGCTATTGTAATTCATCACAAATTTTGAATCAACTGAGTAGATTAATACCCAATATGTAAATTTATGGCCACATGTGTCTAAAATTGCGATGAGTGTGTGAATTAGTGGTCTGATAAAGTAATCTATGGTCTTATTATCCTTCCATTTATTATGCATGATCATAAGATGGAACTATTTTATGTAAGTCATCAATTTCATGTGGAATTCATTCTCTAGATTGATCTACATTTATAGGAATTGAAGTGTCTTATGATCTAAATGAATAACTATCTCCTTCCCCAGAATGTAGTGACACCATTTATTTATTTATTGAATAAAAGAATATAGATATTTTTCTTAGGTTGAGTATATTTACACCATGTAACGAAGCATGTCTAAGTGGTATGTGATTGAGTGTCCATGTTTCATGAGTACTAGATGAGTGCATAGTTAGATGTATTGGTGTGAATCTTGAAGGAGTGCATAATGTTAGGCATAGTGAGAATAAGTGTTAGGTAGAGTCATTATTTGAGTGCCTCAAAAGTGTATTATTTTTAATGAGTCAAATTAAACTTGGAGTTTTTATATTTTATCTAGCTGAGAGTCCAAGAGAGGTATGAGAAACCAAAGATAAACATGTGGTAGAAGTTAGCGATCCCAATAAAAATCCTCAATTCTATGAGATTGTGAAAATTAGGCCAATATTGGATCACTTTGATCTTCTCTAAATATTCATAAATATATGTGTGGTTAATGATGTAGCTTAGGTATTGAATATATGCAACACTAATCTACACTTTGATAAGTTAGATTGTAAATTATGTTTATGCAAGGTGTCTAAGATCTGTGCAACATGTTCCATGTGATACTCCCAAGTTTTGATGAAGATGAGAATATCATTGAATTAGATGATGGCAAAGGAGTCGATAAAGGGCTTGATCAGATCATCCATCAAACATATGAATTTAGGTGGATAACTAGTTAGGAAAAAAGGCGTGACCTACCATTTATACAATCCAATTCATGTATTGAATGTTGTATTCCATATGTCTACATGATGGACTAGAAATTAATGGTAACCTAACTTCCAATTTATATTGGTGGAGTATTAGGTGCTTTAGAGCTAGTCCAAGAGGTTTTCAATGCATGGTAGTGGGCACTAATTCTTCACCATTATTTTGTTGAGTGTGTGATAGTCTATTCAGAGATATGAGGACCCATCCTTATTGGGTTTAAGGACTATTACAATCCTAAAAGGATAAGATCTATTCCTGATCTTTACCTAATTAAGGAGATCTTATATTTGATAATTAAGGAAATCTTATATTTGATACTAGAATTCATCATTCTACCAAACTAATCTACAATACAGTGGGTTTTTTTAAAAGTCGAGATCTACAAACCAAATTGATGTGGTGTTTTATTGTACATTATGTTGGAAAACCTTCAAGCTTTGTGAATAATTTTTTACACTAATCTATTAACTTATTTATTTGTTACTATTACAACATTATGTGAGTGGTATGCACTACTAGATTGTGCTTTATCTTCTATGTAGGTGTGGTAGGATAGAGCATGAGAAAAAAAACTTATTCATGTGCAATACAAGATTATAACATTGCTTAGTAGAGACCAATGAGACTTGGTTATGGAATCTAACTCAAAGATATTGTAAGAGTGATCTTGCACATAAATATTCTAATTTTATTGCTTGGTTTGATATGTAACTTCATAGTTATATAAATATGGTCTTCCAAATAAGATGTTTATGGCCTTCAAAGGTGCGATGTCATAATTGACAGTTTATTACATAAGATTTAATTTGTAATGAAAAGTGCATTATCATCACACCTATATGTCCTTCCCCTACTGAAGACACCCCATAAAATAGGGCTTAGGATGCACAAATTTTTATTACCAACTTGTTGTGTTGTGTATTGTATAATTATGTTATTATGGTTGCCATTATTAATGATTACATGAAAAAGATGACCCTTCACCTAGAACTCGATGTGGAAGAGATGTTTGTGATCCTAAAAAATGTCTATCATAGTGGTGTTAGTGCTTAGACAAGAGGTATTTAGATTAATATTATCCATTATTGAGGGTCTTGAAGTAGATTATGAAATCTAGGATTGTTATGTGTAACATTTAGAGTCATCATGTGTAAATGAGAGATTGTGGTGGCACCACTTATCATTTAGATTATTCTTTCCTTTTTCTAATATATAAGATGTAGGAGCCTTCAAACTCTATGTAGTCTATTTTGACTTCTCTCCTTTATGATAAGTGCTCTGATTATGTGTAGAAGGATATGATAAGGATTTATACAAGGGTTGGCCTTTATGTGTGGTATTGTATGAAAAGGTGAGATGTTACTTCGTATTCACTTGGGATTCAATCCTAGAGTATTGAGATATTATTACCCCAGAGATACATAATTCAATAATTCCATCTTTGCACTGATATAAGGTGAGAGTCCATTGATGTATTTCAACACCTTATGTTGATTATTCAAGTTTTATCATAGGTGTGGAGAGTATTCATGGAATGTGTTGGTGTATTATGATATTGATTGATCTTTACACTAGCACAATTTTTATAACTTGATGTATTCATATTCAAAGTGATGGAGAGGGTAGTATTCTTCATTTAATGCATTGATGAAAGTATTTGAGGATTCAAGTAGAACACACTTGTATGCATGTTACGTACTAAAGGTCATCCACCAATTAACAACCAAAATGGACATATTTAATACTATGAAGGTGATTTTATTAACATTAATAAAGTGATTGACTAATAATTATACCTAGATTTTTAAAATCTAGGCATCTAATGCTTTGACATCAATCTTGACTTTGAATAGAGGGATGTTGAGATTGAATGTTACCATGAAGTGGGTTTGCTACTAAAATTATTGTTGATCATATTATGGAGGTGTGGTATAAGATGTCGGGTTGATATATATCATTAATTCACTAAATTAGACAAAAGGTTCAATTAATTTTCCCTCCATTTCATCAAAAATAAGCTTTTGAACATCTAGGACTACCTTAGGTTATTTCTAGGTGTCAATGATCTTGATTTTACTACGTGTTATTCTAGATATTCTAAAAAAAATTAACTGATAGAATTTCTATCTATAATTATAATCACATGTTTATAGGCATAGAAAGGAAAGACCTTAAAACCTGTTATACTAATAATCCATATCATGATGCCCAGGATGAAGAGTGTTAGGGACAATTGAGTTTGGATGTGTAAAGTGAATGCATAGTGATGTATTTTGAAATAATAATCAATACACATTAAATGGATCATAAGACTTAACTTGTATAAAATTCAAATTCTATTCAACATTAAACAATAGGGAAAAGATGTAAAATTTATTATAGATTAGATATGTAGAACATGTTATCTATGTTATGATCATGTATTTCATCAGCCCTTGGCTAAATACATACATTACTTCTTTATAAAAAAGTAATGCATGAACATTTATAATTATAATTAGTTACAAGTAGTTTCATATTACTTATTTGGATATGGTTAAACTCCCAAGTTGGTGGTAGCTAATGGTCCAATTGATAGATTCTTACCTAGAAAGTTCTACCTAACATGCCACATAATCAGAGTAGGCTGGCATGTGGATGTGATAGAGTGAAGATAGGTATGGTCATGTGAGTTTGTGAATGAGTGCCAATAAGTTGCATATGACTATAAGCTGATGAGTGAAAAAAATTGTGAACACACGTGGGAGTTATTCATAGGATTTTAAGAAATCTTTATGTAGAGAAGTGCATAGGATTATTTAGAAGGTGTGAAATATGTTAAAAAAAATAAGTGAGGATCTTATTTTGTTGCATAAGATATACACACAAATCATTTTTCACATGTTTTAGTGAAGATTCAACTAATAGACCTATGATATGGATGCTTAAAATTTTGAGTATTTTCATGCTAATATGGATAGAAAATATGATTTTAAGATACCATCTAATGAAGATATTAAATATATTGAAAATGATATAAATTATTAGGTGAAAATTGATTATTATTTTATAAATAAGAAATAAATTAAATAAGAAAAGGTGAAATTAGAAGCTACCAAATTTGATGTTATTGTGAAAACTGACTACACAAATAAAAGCATTGGCATTGCTTCAAAAAATAATATCACTCCACCATAAATCACTAGGGGAAAAATGCAAAAAATGAAAGGTAAAATTACACTCTTCACATCTGTTACCAAATATCCATCCCCTTCTAAATTTCCATCTGAAAATAAGTGGAAAAGAGTTGAGGATACTCTTACTATCCAAAATAAAAATCTTTCCTTTTAGCCATTTGATATAAGACAATCACTATATCAAAATTTAACCTCATGCATCCCTAATTTCAATGTTGATACGCTACCTCAAAATACCCCTATGACAAAATATTGAGTTTGTGATATGGTCTTATTATAGAAAATATTTAAAAATTGATTGTCCTTTTGATTGAAATGTTGTGAATTCCCGAGCATAGGGATAAAGATCTCACTTTTCTTGGTGCCCAATATTCTATTTTTTATCCACCCCTACTATAGAAGTCAAAGAGGTATATTTATCTAGTCATAGTTACAAAAAAAATAAGTAATAAAATATAACATAATTTCATATATTTATTATATTTTAAAGTAGTAAATTATAACATACATTGTTGGCATGTTGTTATCATTCACGTCAAAATGGTGCATCATGTAAAGGCATAATGGTCATTGATGTCAAAGGTCTATTTGGTCAAGTAATTGATCATGGTAGTGGATATGAGTAGCTTGTTGAGAGTGTGTTCTCAATTGTTAATTTTGATGTCAAGATTGATATCAAGAAGCATCTTTTGAGCATTGATGTCAAGAGTAATTAAGGACAGATGGCAATATGTAATATGTCAAGGTATATGAAAGAGTAAGTGCATGAGAGAAAATAGTATTTTCATGAGAGAGAAGAGTGTGGTCATGATATTTGTCATGAATTTTGTGACAATGGAAGGTACATGTCATGGAATAGTGTTTGAAGATAACCAATGTCTGCATAAGAATATATGTGCATAATGTGGCATAGTCATGACATGAAGTGTTTTAGGGTGAGCCATGTGACAAGATGTAGTTAAAGGCAAGATAAAATTTGAAGGTAAGAGAGAATTTGAAATAAAGAGAGAATTTAAAGGAAAATCATGTATTATGGTTGCATGAAATTTAATGTTTATGTTAAGGTTGATGTCAAGGATGATGTCAAAGGTGTTCAGGTGCATGGAAAAGATATTTCAAGTCATATGAAGCTTGTTCATGTGGTTTTAGGTTTGTATGAGGACGTGGAATATTTTTGTCATCAAAAAGAGAATGGTGAAGTGATATGAGTATGTTTTGATGTATTATGTATGTTTGTTTTATGTTTTGTTGAGATCATAACATGGAAAGAACAAGTCAAGGTGTCAAGTACATTAGGAACTTGAGCCTAGTCATAACATGGTGAAGGTATTAGTTGATGGAATGATGAGGTGAGTAAGAAAAGGCATGTGAATATTATATGTCATTGTTTTAGTAAGTGATTAAGGTGTAGTAGCATCAATGAGAGTCTCAGGGTGAGCCTACAAGGGTAAGTCCTTTAGTCTTGGTCAACACCTAGACCATTCTTAATTTCTACCTAGCCTAATGAGGATTGAGGATCATATTTCAAGGTGAATGTGTGAATGTGAGAATGGATATGGGTAATTGAATTTGTTTTAGGATTGATCATGAATTATGAGGTCATGGTTTGTAGTAAATGGCATGAAAAATGGTTTTAAGGTCTCTCAAGTGCACATAATGAAGGTATGCAAACTTGAGAAGAACTTTTAGGTGTGTCATTGGCATGTGTAACCTATGCATGGGAAATTTATATATTAAATATATATTGGCAAGGGTTCTAGATAAAATATCTAAGCATTGGTTTTAGATTTAAGGGTCCATCCTTTATGAACAATTGTTAACACCAAAACCTTTCTGAAACCTCCTTAAAACCCAAATAAGGACCTGATGTAGAATATCTTGTTCAAAACATTACATAATGGTCTAAAATTCCTTAAAAAACTATTGTATAATGTATTAAACTCTCCCAGGCACCTCCAAGTGGTGGTGGTTAGTCAAATGAGAGAGAAAAATGCATAAATACAGGTTTATTTGTGAATAATTTGTTATAGCAATAAAAATTTGCATTGGTCAAGAAAATAAAATGAATGGACTAAGGATATATAGAATCATTATAAATTACCATTAATTTTTATAGATATTTTCCATCCTTAAAGTATGTTAAACTAGTCATCCAAGTTAGCCAGTCATAGACAAACCTAATGGTGTGAACTGTGAAAAACCCAAGCATGTTGGAAGCACAATCACTAAGAGAGGGGGTAAATAAGTGATACAATTAAATAAAACTTAATTCCAATTAGTAAAAATCTTAATAATTTAAACATAAACAATCATTAAGCATGTAGACCATTCATTCCAATGAACAAAGAGACAATGTAAGATCAAAGCACATAACACATGAATTATGTGGGAAACCCTCATGGGGGATAAAACCCAATATTAATCATGAAAAAACATTTAATACTTGTCCTATAATATTATCACAAACATTATTATTTATTTAATTACCCACTTCACAAGGATCACCAACCTTTAAAGATGACAAGCACCAACTTGCCTAAGATGTTGAGCACCAACACAACACCTATCAAACTGATCTCCACCTCTAATATGATGTATTCAAAACCTTATGATTATATTATCTAATATTATAAACCATATTTCACTTATTCATACTCATAAAAACCCTAATTTCAAACCTTACATCTAAAACATGCAAATCAAACCCTCAAATGTCTTTCGCTTGCTTTCACAAAGACACCTACAAAAATTACACAAAAACGTGCAATCACATCAAAATAATATGCTGAGATGATTGTAACCTGTCTCAAATAAAAAACCTATACAAAAATATATCACCAATTCCTCTTCTACTTCTTCCATTTCTTCAATTAATTACACATGCATCTCTACACAAACAATTCTCATACATAACATATATGAGCTTGAATCCACTCAAAATATGCTCATTACCTTTAGTATGGATGTAGGACCTACAAAAACATATTTATTCTCTAATTATGATCCCTTTCATCCCCTATTCTATCTCTGAAAATCACTCTATGATTCTCTCCACTCTTCCATTTTCACAACCACACTTACACACTTACTTACATGTCTCACTTCATACCCAAAAAGGGCATAAAACTTCTTGTATATATACCACACACTTTCATGGTCAGCCAATATATATTTTACAAACATTTATAAACTCAAAATATCATTAAATACATGAATCATACATTACATATTCATCTATTATGTTGGTCATGCTTCAAAAGGGCTCAAACTCCACACATAGTCTAACCTTCACCTTTGAATTTGCTCTTTTGAAGAATCTACAAGATCACCATCTTCTTGGTTGGATAAGAGAAATTTATTAACCATTTAATGGTTCTAACACAGTTGTAAAAATATCAACATCACCTCCATATTTTTTTCAAAACTTTTTATATCTTAGCCTTAAGTAACCATAGGTCTTAAAGACCTATTAGGCTTAACAAGCCCAAAAACATTATCTTCACCAAAAAGGCTCAAACTAAATAAATATAGAATTTACATATACAATACACATATGGATGGAAATATTAATACCTAAATAACATAATTAAATCAATTATACACCTTCATTCAGCCTCTTAATGCTCATAAACACCTATGTAAGAAGCTCACTTAGATTTGCAATAAATACAGTCAACAATAATAAACTTTGATCTACAATAACTTCACTTGTACTAAATTAAAAAACCTTAAATAAATTTTAAAGTGATATATATGGATTATAATTAATATAAAATTTTAATACCAATAATATCTAATCAATACATTATCTTATACAATCACTTCTTTGCACTCTGGTTTATTCAGAAAAAACATAGTCAATAACAGTCAACTTTGGTCAACCATATATGAATATTTATGGACATTAAAGACATAAAATTAATTTTATGGAAATAAATAATATTAATATACCAATTTTTTTAATACTTAATCCTTAAATTCTCCATTCATAAAAATATATGATCAAAACACTGCTAATTGGTTCACTCGATCATGCAAATTTGGCTAAGTATAAAAACAACAAAATCTACCAACTTTTCACTATCATAAATTTTGACTCACACATATTCAATAATTTAAAATTGGAAAATAGAAACTATGTAAAATTTTTAACACAACCATATAACCATATTCATCTTAATCATCCATATTCACAAATTCTGATGTAATCAATCTACCTACTCAACACAAATTTGTCACAAGACCACATATGCCTATATGAACACAATGAAGCACAATATAAATTACACTCATGAAATTATTATATAAAGAATTTTATACCTATTATATTACCAATAACACATGTTCAATACCTTATATTCATCCCTACTCATTGATTAGGCCTTCAAATTCCACTTCTCACTCTAATTGGTTTTTCTCACTCATGACACCCTTTCCTTCATATTGACTAGGCAACTTTGAGGGCCTATATATTTGACACATAGAAATGAATATTCCTTAAAATTTTAATGAATGTTTTATTAAATTCATCTCACACCCATTTTTTTCCCTGGTCACTTTTACAAATTTCTCTCAAAAGCAAAAACACTATTAAGAAGCACTTTTTTATGGGACCCACAAATAGTCAAGTCTAAAAAAACACATAATCAAAAGCCTATATTATTCCTATACAACATAAAATAATCATATTTTCCATCCACCACATTATTTATCATCTACAAGAAATATCTTTCATATCAGGTCCAAGACTAGCCTTTTTTCACATAAAAACCTGCTTACCTTCTTAGCAATTATTCGTAAAGGGTATAACCTTAATCCATGAACTAATGCATGTAAAAATTTATCCCCATAAAAATTATTCATGAGTTTATGAACATAATAAGTTTCCTCTTGGGCTCACAATGCACCATTCAAGCACCCTCTAAAGCACATGAAGACATGTCTAAATTTCGCACTCATTATATGACCTGATAGACCAATTTTTCATTGATAATTCATCTTATACATAAATTACAACACTTACCATCAATATCCTATCAATATCCCCCTTTTTCATTGATGGAAACAAACCAAAACCTTCTCTTCCCCTTTGCCACAATGACAAAGTGGGCACCAATTGATCTTGAGGACCTAAAAACACTGATCATAGAGCTTAGAAATCTCCACCTAAAAACATTATCATACATAATCTAAACCTATACTCAAACATACCTGATCTTTTGAGATAAACATTTCATATATTTTCCCCCTCACTCTATGCATACCTTGCATTTCAACAAATTAAGGAACATACCTCTATTTGAATTGCTCCTTGATTCTTAGCATATAGGAAACTTGCCCAAAATTCATATATACCTCAATATACCTGATTTATCTCCCCATAACTCCATATTCCACCTGATAAAATACAAAATATTTCAAACATATTCAAGCAACACTCTTACAAGAACATACCTTGAATGGAGCCACCTTCATGCACACATAGGCCCACCACAACTATCCAACAATTATTAATGATACAACTGAATCAAATTATGATAATTTTGGACCCAAAATGCCTCCAAATTTTTTCTAAAAACCTTATTATATTAATAAAATAACCATAACTTATTTTTATAAAAATAAACATGCTCAAAGAAATAAGCTTGCCTCAAAACAAGCATATTTGACATCCTATTTTTCTTTGCTTGTCTTAAATAAAAAAAACCTAAAAAATAATGTCACAACATAAAATAAATATACATAAAATACTTCACTAATTCCTTACACATTTATTCTATTCACACTTCCACCAAGCATTCTCAAATATCACATATCCTTTGCTCAACTTTCCAATATTCTCACAAACCCAAAATTGCAAATTATGCACAAAATAAGAACAAGCTGCCTTATTAAAAAATATTATGGATGAAATATGATTTAATTAATGTATTAATTATTATTCAAACTTAAATTAGTTTCACATATTTAATCCTTCAATAATCTGACTTTTGCACAAGAAAAGATACTCCACTCCTAGTTCACTTGAAAGAGAAACTTTGTAAACCAAGTTACACAACTTTGATAGATTCATAAATTTTCACCAAGGGGACTCCAAAATATTATAATAACCTGATATAATACTTTTAAAACATCATATAAAACTTCTCACCAATAATTATGACACAACCATAGCTCAACCCAAGATACATCATGCCAATTCTTCTTTCACTAGGAGCCTTTATGCAAACCAAGGATTCTCAAAGATAGAACTTCTTCCAAAAACAACTATAGGAATTAAAATAAATTATCATTGTTTTATATATATTATATACATATTCTATATTCTTTAAATCAAATTAAATAAACCATACTCAAAGATATACATCTCAAAATAAAGAACATACCTTGTTCTAAAAACTAGTCTTCACTTCTCAACCTTACAACACCAAGCCAAGATGTTTCAAAATCATGATTAATTCATATATGAATCATAATAGAGACACCTCCAATTAAAAAAAATTAAAACACCCAAATCTTATGAGATTCCCAAATATCCATACTCTCACTATATTGCTTTTCTTTCCCAAGCTTCCTCATAGGCTTGATTGGCTCATCCATTTTCTCTTCTATGAAACCGGTTAAAATGAACTCTTCCCAAACATGATTCTCATTATTACTTAAAACCTACTCAACAATATAAAACATATTATCTTGACTGATATTCTCATTAATAAAAATATCCTTGGTCTCGATTTTATCTCTCTTAATAGCCTTAGGTCTCCATATCCATGTATGACCTTTTCTTTACACACTAGAAGATCCATACACCTTTTGATGCCTTGAGAACTCATTAAACCTATTTTTAAAATATTTTTTAATTTGAACAACTCTATGACATAATATATATATATATATATATATATATATATATATATATATATATATATATATATATAATTCATACCTCTTGCTTTATGATGGTGATTATATCCTTTTGATAAGTTACTTCTCCTTTTGCAATCCCTTGCCATGTAACTAAAAATATGACACACATAATAATGACCATGAAAGAAACTAGCATACCTTGAAGCATTTGGTTGTCTAACTAATCTTATCTTGTATACATCCAATTTACCATTCTCTTTTAATATTTATGATTTATTTTGTCCTTATTCAAGCTTACCCATCTTTATTAAGACCTTTTATTTATCAACCTTGCTTATTTTGACCATTAGCTTCTCATGCTCAATTTTTAAGAAATCTAGCTTGATTTTCAATTGAACACACTCATCCTCCTTTGTCCTTAAACTTTAATTTTCAGCCTCTATCTGATTTATAAAATTATTAACCAAAACCTCATATTCTTCAATCACCATGGCTTCACATTCTTCTAACTTAGACTTATACATATTGCACTCTTCTTGTATTAAAATTTGATTTATACTTACAACTCATAGCTTATCCTTAAGATCTTGAATCACCATGTTTTCTTCTTTTACTTCATTATCTACTTAATATTAAAACCATATACCTTATTCTTAAGAGATTTGACCATAGCCTTAAAATATTGACTCTCTCTTTTTATCCATTTTACCATTCTCTTTTAATATTTATGATTTATTTTGTCCTTCTTCAAGCTTACCCATCTTTATTAGGACCTTTTATTTATCAACCTTACTTATTTTGACCATTAGCTTCTCATGCTCAATTTTTAAAAAATCTAGCTTGGCTTTCAATTGAACACACTCATCCTCCTTTATCCTTAAACTTTAATTTTCAGCCTCTATCTGATTTATAAAATTATTAACCAAAACCTCATATTCTTCAATCACCATGGCTTCACATTCTTCTAACTTATACTTATACATAGTTCACTCTTCTTGTATTAAACTTTGATTTATACTTACAACTCCTAGCTTATCCTTAAGATCTTGAATCACCATGTTTTCTTCTTTTAATTCATTATCTACTTAATATTAAAATTGCATACCTTATTCTTAAGAGCTTTGACCATAGCCTTAAAATATTGATTCTCTCTTTTTATCCATTTAGCCATTTTGTGCTTGTTAGGACCACTTTCAAGTTGTTAAGCCTCCCTTAAAAGAACCTGATTTGATACCAAATATTGGAAGCACAATCACTAAGAGGGGGGGGGTGAATAAGTGATTTAAGTAAATAAAATTTAATTATAATTATTAAAAATCTTAATCATTCAACCATAATCAATCATGAAGCATGTAGACCATTCATTCCAATGAACAAAGAGATAAAAGTAAGATCAAAGCACATAACACATGAAATGTGTGGGAAACCCTCATGGGGGATAAAACCCACTCTCAACCCTAGAAACACATGGAATAATTTTCCTATAATATGATCAAAAACATTAGTCTTTATTTAATCACCCACTTCACAAGGAGCACCAACCCCTAAAGATGACAAGCACCAACTTGCCTAAGATGTTGAGCACCAACATAATACCTATCAAACTAATCTCCACCTCTGATATGATTTATTCAAAACTTTATGATGGTCTTATCTGATATTATAAACCCTCTTTAAATTATTCATAATTGTACAAACCCTTATTCCAAACCTTGCATCCAAAACATGCAAATCAAACCCTCAAATGTCTTTTTCTTGCTTTCACAAAGACACCTCCAAAAATTACACGAACACTTG
The DNA here is from genome assembly GCA_037957365.1 of Torreya grandis. Lineage (NCBI taxonomy): Eukaryota > Viridiplantae > Streptophyta > Pinopsida > Cupressales > Taxaceae > Torreya > Torreya grandis. The sequence goes on along the minus strand of JARHVA010001981.1, from coordinate 2,060,475 downwards.
CAATCACATTAGAAAAATATAATAATATGATTGGAAACTCTCTTAGATAAAAAACATATACACCAATCTCTCACCAATTCCTCTTATACTTCTCCCATTTCTTCAATTAATTACACATGCATCTCTACACAACCAATTCTCATACACAACACATATGAGCTTGAATCTACTCAAAATATGTTCATTACCTTTAGTATGGCTATAGGACTTGAAAAAACATATTTATTATCTTATTTTTATCCCTTTAATACCCTCTTTAATCTATAAAAATCACTCTATGATTCTCTCCACTCTTCTATTTTCATAACCACACTTACACACTTACTTGCATGTCTCACTTCATACCCAAAAAGGGCATAAAACTTCTTGTATATATACCACACACTTTCATGTTCAGCTAATATATAGTTTAAAAATATATATAAAATCAAAATATAATTAAATACATGAATCATACATTCCATATTCATCTATTATGTTGGTCATGCTTCAAAAGGGCTCAAACCCCACACATAGTCTAACCTTCACCTTTAAATTTGCTCTTTTGAAGAATCTAAAAGATCACCATCTTCTTGTTTGGCCAAGAAAATTTAATTAACCATTTAAGGATTCTAACCCACTTATTAAAAAATCAACATAACCTCCATAGTTCATCCAAAACATTTGATATTTCACCCTTAAGTAACCATACCTTTCTATTAGGCCTAAGTGGCCCTTTTAGGTCTCATGAAGACTTATTCATTTTTTCAACACTACAACGAGCCAAGTAAAAAAAAATATCACTTAAAATCACATTTATCCATTATTTATAACCATTAAGACACCCTCAAGTGATAATATACATCACTACACACTTCTAAAACATTCGCTCACCTTAGGAATTTCCATTAGATCTTAAAGACTTATTAGGCTTAACTAGCCCAGAAACATTATCTTCACCAAAAAGGCTAAAATTAACTAAATATAGAATTTAAATGTACATTACACATATGGATTTAAATATTAATACCTCAATAGAATCATTAAATCAATTATACATCTTCATTCAGCCTAATAAGGCTCATAAATACCTCTACAATAAGCTCACTCAGATCTGCAATAAATATAGTCAACAACAGTAAACTTTGATCTAAAATAAATTCACTTGTACTAACTTTAAAAACCTCAAATAATTTTTATAGTGATATATATGTATTATATTTAATATTTTATTTTTATACGAATAATATCTTATCAATACATTATTTTCTACAATCACTTCTTTGCACTCTGGTTTATTAAAAAAAACACAGTCAACAATAGTCAACTTTGGTCAACCATATATAAATATTTACAGACATTAAAGACCTAAAATTTACTTTTATGGAACCCCCTCAGATTAATATACCACTTTTGTTTTTAATTCATCCTTAAATTCTTCTTTAATAAAAATATATGATCAAAATGCTGTTGACTGGTTCACTAGATCATGGAATTTTGGCTAGGTATAAAAACAACAAAATCTACCAACTTTTCACTGTCATAAATTTTGAATCACACATCCTAAATAATTGAAAATTATACCATATAAAATATGTAAATTTTTAACACACCCATATAACCATATTATTCTGACTCATCAATATGCACAAATTTTGATGTAATCAATATGCCTACTCAACACAAATTTGTCACAAGACCACATATGCCTAGATGAACACAATGAAGCACCATATGAATTTCACTCATGAAAATTATGATGTAAATCATGTAAGACCTTTTATATTACCCATAACACATTATCAATACCTCAGAATCATCCCTACTCACTGATTAGGCCTTTCAATTCCACTTCTCACTCTGACTGGTTTTTCTCACTCATGACACCCTTTCCTTCATATCGACTAGGCAACTTTGAGGGCCTATATATTTGAAACATATAAATTAATATTCCTAAAAATTTTCATGATTTTTTTATCAAAGTCATTAAATTAATCTCACACCCATTTTTTCCCTTGGTCACTTTTACAATTTTCTCTCAAAAGTAAAAACATTGTTAAGAAGCACTTTTTTGTGGGACCCATAAATAGTCAGGTCTAACCAAACACATATTAAGAAGCCTATAGGAGTCATATACATCCTTCAATAATCATCTTGTACATCTACCACATTCTTGATCATCTATAAGAAATATCTTTCATATCAAATCCAAGACTAGCCTTTTTGCACATAAAAACTTGCTTACCTTATTAGAAATTATTCATAAAGTATAAATCCTTAATTCATGAACTAATTATTTGAAATACTTCTTATAAAACTTCCTCAGCATCTCCTAAAGTCTCATCTCCCCATGTAAATTCTACATGAGCTGATGAACTTAAGAACTTTCCTCTCGGGCTCACAATGCACCATTCGAGCACCCTCTAAAGCACATGAAGACATGTGTAGCTTTATCACTCATCATATAACCTAATAGACCACTTTTTCATTGATAATTACTCTTAGACATCAATTAAAACACTTACCATCAATATCCCAACAAAGCAATAGTGAGATGATGAATTGGAATGTATTTTCATGATAGAATGATGAAACCAAGTGAATTGATATTTTATTCAAGACTTTTAAGACATGTTAATTCTTGGAATAAGTTTTTAAGGTCAGTGAATATGGTGAAAAACTTACTCACAAGTTGACCTATCTAGTTCAGATAAGACAATGTGATATGGGTTCAATAAATTGGTCTACAAGACTAACATTTTCCATTTAACCATATGATATATATATCTAATAATGGTATAATGATCTCATATGATAATTTACATGAATCATAAGTCATGGAAAATGTGTATACAAGTTTTTGAGGTCTAAGTCACCATGACTATGTTTTGAGGTAATCCAGTAGTTCTAAGTGAGTGAGTTGCAAAAGTGTTATTAAAGCCTTATCTCCTAAGTGGAAGTGTATAATGCATTTGGTAATGACCCTGAGGTCATGTAAATTATGCATATGTAATTTTTTTATCATTTTTGAGTGGATTAAGTGTGTTTGAGCTTCAGTATTGAAAGGCAAACTTTTTGGTGTGCACATGCCTAATAGGACTAAGTACTATTGAGGGATTTCATGAAGTGGTTAGACCTAAAATGTGTTATGGGCCTTAGAGGATGTTGGATAAGGTCTATTTAATATTTTTTTAAAGTATATTTATGTATATGGAGGTGTAATTTTATCCAAGGGATCAAATGGTAATGTGTTGATAATAAGGTCTAATACAATTAGGTCTCCATGAGACTTAAAAGTGAAATGAGGTCTAATCAAGTTATGACATACCAAAAGGAACTCAAATTTAGTTTGAGTCATGATTATGATATTTCCTAAGACTTATTCAATGTCTGACCTAAGAGGTTTAGGGTGTGTGGTTGACCAAGTGGTATATGAACAAGAGCTGAGTATCTATACAAGGCATTTTAGGCCTATTTAGATAAGCTTAGGGGAAGCAAATGGATCAATAAATAAATGAGTCTGAGGAGGTTTAGTAAGATGTTGTAAAACCTAAGGATAAATAAGATAATTAGTTCTTAAATATCATATAGGTGTTCTACAATTGAATATCAAGGTCATATGACCTATTCAATCTTGATGATGGCTAGTTGAGTGAAGAAGCCTAGAGGCAGTTTTGAGAAAGATCAAGTGAAGTAGAGTTGAAGGAGTGATAATTGATTATTAAGATGATATCAGAGTTTAATCAAATCTGTGTTATTAATAGATGATAGTGGATAGATTATAAAAATATTTGAGTGGAAGAGTAGAAGAAAGAAGTGTGATTGACTGAGTCTGTGCTTGGTCAAAGAGGGAGTTGAAGCTTCCTGATAGGTTAGTGCTTGTAAAATTGGTCTTGGTTGAGTTGGTACTTGGTAAAGAGGAGTTTGATCTACCTTGTAGGTTGATACTTACATAAGTGTCCTCTAACTAAGTTGGTGCTTAGTCATAGGGGGTTGTAGCCTCCTAACAAGTGGGTGCTTATTAAAATCAAGTGGGTGATTGATAAATTTAGGGTTGGTACTCCATGTTGGGTTGGTTATAAACCAAATTTGATACATAATATTATAGGATAGTTTTTACAAGTTTTGTTTTAGTGGGTTTTATTCCCCATGAAGGTTTCTCATATATGTGAGGTGTTATCTTGTTTCATGCTCATGTGATTGGTTCTTAATGCATTACTAGATAACTGTGTTAATTTCATAGTTCATAGATGAGTGGATGTAATTTATTAAAAAAATTTAAGACTTATCCACCCCCACTCTTAGTCATTATGATTCCATCAATTGGTATCAAAGCTTGTTCCTTTGAATGAGGCCTAACATCTTGAAGGAGATCCTTGAAGCACAAGCATGTTTAGACAATAAGTACAAGGAGGTTTCTCAACCAATAAAGATCCTCTCTTTAATGGGACTAATTATGAATTTTGGAGAATCTGAATGAAGACCTATCTAATTTAATTTGGGTTATGACATATGTAAATCTAATGTTGATGGATTTACTCCACCATCCACACCACAAAATAATGTAGTAAATAATAAGGCAAGTGAGAACAACTCTAAGGAAATGAATGCCATTTTGTGTGGTCTTTAAAAAGTAGAATTTGTTAAGGTAATGCATTATGATACGACCAAATGTATTTGGAAAAAAATTTAGACCATCTATGAAGGAGACACCAAAGTTAATTTTTCAAAGTTTTAGACTCACTGAAGATAGTTTGAAAGCTTGAGAATGAAGGAGGATGAAAACATTGAATCTTATCTATTGAGAGTAGATGAACTAGTAAATGTCATCAGAGGCCTAGGATAAAAGTTGGAAGAATCAATACTAGTACAAAAGGTATTAAGATCTCTAACATCTAATTTTGATTCAAAGGTGTCTAATGTGAAAGAGATTAAATACCTTAACCTACTATAGATGGATGAGCTTCATGTCATCTTGCCTACCTATGAAATGAGAAAAAAATGATGGAAGACCTTCTAAAAAGGAAGCTTTATTCAAAGTTGAGAAAAAGTAACAAGGTAAGAAGTCTAAGGATGATGACATTGAAATTGATGATGATAACATAGAATCCATGTTTGTTAGAAAACTAGGGAGAGGTTTAAGTATAAGGGTAAATTACCATTCAAATGATTTAACTGTGGTAAGATTGGTCACTTTTCCTCTAAATACCCTAACAAGGATAAGACTAAGTATGATGAAGAGCATGATGAACATCATCATCATCATGATAAGAAGATCTATAATCTTGATAATGTCAAAAAGGGTTTTAGGAAGTATGAATTCAATAAAGGCTCATTCAAGAACAAGATAAGTTTCTATACAAAATAAGATAGTGTCTCATCTAATGTAAGTGACACTAGTACATATGATAGTGATGATGACATTAATGATCATGATAATAATGAAACCTTATTCATGGCTATATAAATAGACAATGAGGGTTGCTAAAAAAGGAAAGGGTTTATGGATGATGAAGAATCAAATGAAGAAGAGGTTGAAGTGAACCTTGAGGTAGAATTGGTAAGTTCTCTAGAGGAGTTGAAGTTCTAAATAAGAAATAATAAAAAACTAATATCATTGGTTAAGAGTTATGAGGATCAAATCAATCTCTTTGAGAAGAGACTAAGTATCAACACCAATGAACATGAGGAGATAATCAAACAATTATAAACTTAGATTGAAATTATTACTACAAATCTTAAGACCAAGGAGGAAAATGCATCAAGTTTGTAATATAAATGAAGTCCTTGAAGGCAAAATTAGATTAGGAAATAGTCAAGTTGAAGACACATCACAGATTTGAAAAGAGTACTGAAGTTCTTAGTGATATTTTGAGTAGTCAAAGTCCACCTGACAAAATAGGTATTGGGTTCAAGGAAGACCAAAAAGAGAATAAGGAGGGTCAAAACTCAAAGACATGCAAAAAATCTCAAATATAAGACTCAAAGTGATCATCAACAAGTCACGATCACCAACATGGAATTCAACATGAAGAGACCAATCAGGTAGCCCAATTTAATGAGGTATTCCAATTATTTCAATGGTTATTGTTTTGTTTATCATATCTTTGGTCATAGAATGAGTGATTGTAGAATAGTCTCAAGGGATGAGTTATCATGGGACCATGGGATAATGAGTAATAATTCAAGAGGTATATACATGATTTTTTTTCTATAGTTGTCATAATATGGGACACATTGTAAGATTCTATCTTAATGGAGTTAGAAGGCCCTCAAGCCTTAATAAGGTATATGGATCTCCTAAAGTGAAAGAGAAGGGTCAAAAACTGGTATTTAGGCCAAATAAAGTCAAGAGTGATCATATTAATCCCAATAGTCAAGATGGATTATTCACTAAGATAGTGCAAGGATCTGAAGTGAAAGAATGATAAGAACACTTGTTATCTACATGTATTAATAAGGTAGCCAAAGAGAAGAATCAGGATGATAGGTAGATGAGTCAAATGCATCAAACAATCCTATGTGGATTCTAAGGATGGACTAGAAGTATCATGATTTTAATATATCTAAGTAGAATGGTCTAGAAATATAGCAATCTCCTAATTTCATTAAGTTTTGAGATCCCTATGTAAAGGGGTGACTCCATTAGGCTTCATGGAGATACTCTTCTATTAGTAAAAGCATGCGTTTGAAATCAAAGGACTCATCTTGAAAATATTTTAGGTTGTTTGTGTTGTAAGGTATGAGTTGTGTTTTTGTAACTTGTATGTATATGACAAGGTGAAAGGAGTTTTGGCATTAATTTTCTAGATCAGTTTATGAGGATTGATGGTATGGAAAGCAAATATGAGCACAAATATTATGTCTAGAAACATATGGAATATGGATTGGTCTGTAAGACCAATATGGCCATAAATACAAGTTGAATGTTATTAACAGATCTATAAGTATGATAAAAGCTTGTTTATCTCTTTGGTATATGAGAAGCAAGCAAAAAATTATTTTGTGCTTCTAATAATGTGTTTCTAATATTTGATAGCTTGATTTATGTTGAAGAAGTAGTATTGGTATCAAGATGCTTGAAGGATGTTGATAATGGTCTATGAGTCATGATGACTCATATGATGAGCACATGATATGAGGACAAAATTGGAGCTAATCATATGATTCATTGGATTCAAGAGTAGATACGTAAATGTTTTATGTTAAAGAAGGTTTGTATAAAACATGAAGACATTTTGAAGAATGTATCTAAGACTGAGATCATGATGGATGTTTGTGAAGATGGATATTATCCATCTCTATAGCATCAAGGTGTATAAAGGAAAGTGAGTGATCTTATGTATCTAAGTCCATTTGAAGATCTAAGTCATATAAGAATAGATGTGTTGTCCTAGTGAGTGATCAAGAGTTTGATCTATATCATTCATATCAAGAACAAGGTGAGTATTCCTATGTATCTGAATTCATCTAAATAAGGTATGCATGGATTTTCAAGAACATTTTTGTATCATGACTCATAGACTCTATGATCCTATTACCAAAAAGAGGAGAGAGCTTAGAAAATGAGAAAGTTCAAAATGCTTTCTAGACTCAAGAAATGTTGAAGACCATATTTATTACAAGAGGTGTGATCCAAGAAGTTACATCATGAGGGAGAAATTTATAGGTGTCTCTTTGTCATTAATGTCAAAAGGGGGAGAATGAGTAGATGTGAAAAGTACCATTTTGAAGTGATTTTAGATTATAGTGTGTTTACCATCAATGATGAAGGGGGAGTTTGTTGGCATGTTTTTTCATTGATGTCAAAAGGGTGCATCATGTAAAGGTATAATGGTCATTGATGTCAAAGGTCTATTTGGTCAAATAATTAATCATGGAAGTGGATATGATTATCCTATTGAGAGTTTGTTCTTAGTGTTCAAGGTTGATGTCAAGGTTGATATCAAGAATCATCTTGTGATCATTGATGTAAAAAGTAACTAAGGATAGATGGTAGTATGTAATATGTCAAGGTACATGAAAGAGTAATTTCATGAGAGAAAAATAGTGTTTACATGAGTGTTGTCATGAGAGAGAAGAGTGTGGTCATGATAGTTGTAATGAATATTGTCATCATGTAAGTTACATGTCATGAAAGAGTGTTTGAAGGCAACTTATGTCTACATAGGAATGCATGTGCATAGTGTGGCATAGTCATGAGATGAAGAGTTTTAGGGTGAGCCATGTGACAGGATGCACTTTAATTCAAGATATAATTTGATGGAAAATAATGTATTATGGTTGCATGAAAGTCAAGGTTGATGTCAAGGATGATGTCAAAGTTGTTCATGTGTATGGAAGAGAGATGCCAAATCATATGAATCTTGGTCATGCATTTTGAGGTTTGTATGAGGTTATGGAAGATTTTTTCATTATAAAGAGAATGTAGAATTTATATGAGTATTTTTTGATGTCTTATGTCTACTTTTTTGATGTTTTGTTGAGGTCATGACATGGAAAGAACAAGTCAAGGTATCAAGTGCATTAAGAGCTTGAGCCTAGTCATGGAATGGTGAAGGTATGAGTTGATGGAATGATGAGTTGAGTAAATAAAAGCATGTAAATATTATATGGCATTATTTTATCATGTGATTAAGGTGTATAATCATCCATAAGAGTCTCAAAGTGAGCCTACAAGGGTAGGTCCTTCAGTATTAGTTTTCCCCTAAACCATTCTTAAACCCTACCTAGCCTAATGAGGAATGAGGATAAAATTTCAAGGTGAATATGAGAATGGATATAGGTAAGTAAATTTTTTTAGGAGTGATAGTGAAGTATGGTTTCATGGTTTTTAGGACATGGCATGAAAAGTTGTTTTGAGGTCTCTTGAGTATATAGAATGAAGGTATACAAACATGAGAAGGACTTTTAGGTGATTTTTGGCATGTGTAACCTATACATGGGAACTTGATATGGTAAGGAGAGATGGGGAAGGGTCCTAGATAATATATCCAAGAATTGGTTTTGGATTGAAGGGGTAGTCCTTTATGAACAATCATTAACACCAAAACTTGTGTTAAACCTCCCTAAAATCCAAATAAGGACCCAATGTATAAGATATTATTCAAAATAGACTATATTGGTCTAAAATTACTATAAAAAATATTGTATCATGTATTCAACTCTCCTCGGTACCTCCAAGTAGTGGTGGTTAGTCAGATGAGAGAGGAAAATGCATAGATATAGGCTTATTTATGAATATTTTGATGTAAAAGTCAAAATTTTCATTGATAAATAAAATAAAATGAATGGGAGAATGATATTAAGACTGATAATACATTCCCATGATTTTTTTTTATATTTTCCACCCTTCAAGTATGATAAAAGGGTCATCCAAGTTAGCTATTCATAGACATACCTAATGGTGTGAATAGTGAAAAACCTAGGCAATAGTGAGAAGATGAATTAGAATATGTTTTCATGATATAATGATGAAACAAAGTGCATGTATATTTTTTAAAATAATTTTAAGAAATTTAAATGATTTGAATAGGTTTTGAAGGTTAGTGAATATGGTGAAAAATTTTCTCATAAGTTGACATGTCTAGTTCAGATAAGATAATGTGATATAGGGTCAAGAAATTGATCTTCAAAAATAATATTTTCCATTTGACCATATGATATTTATATCTATTAATGGTATAATTATCTCATATTATCATATACATGCATCAAAATTCATGGAAAATGTCTATATAGGTGTTGGAGGTCTAGGTCACCATGACTATGTTTTGAGGTAATCTAGAAGTTCTAAGTGAGTGAGTCGCAGAGGTGTTCTTGAAGCCTTACCTCAAAATTGGAAGTGTCTAATGAATTTTTTAATGACCTTTAGGTCATTTAGACTCTATTTATGTACTTTTTAAATCATTTTTTAGTGGCTTAAGTGTGTTTGAGCTTCAATATTGAAAGGTATACTTTTTGGTGTGCATAGGCCTAATAGGACTGAGTACTATTGAGGGTTTTCATGAAGTGGTTGGATATAAAAGGTATTATATAGATAATATGATGTTTTATAATGTATATTTTAGTTTTTTTTTAAATAATATTGATGTATATGAAGGTGTAATGTTGTCCAAGGGATCAAATGATAGCATGTTGATAAGAAGGCCTAATGCAATTAGGTCTCCATGAGACCTAAAAGTGAAATGAGGTCTAATAGAGTTATGAACTACAAAAATGAACTCAAATTTATTTTTAATCATGTTTATGAGATGTACTACGACCTATTTTATGGCTTAACTAATATTTTAAGGGTGTATGGCTGACCAAGTGGTATATGAATAAGAGATGAGTATATATACAAGGCATTTTAGCAGAACAAAATATGAGTATATACACTCATTATGGAAAAATATTTTTTACATTTAGATTTTTATTATTTTCATATTTATGGTGTGGATATGTTTCTTTAATATCCTTGGTTAGTGAATTTAGTCACAATCAATATTAATGTGTAGAAACATTTGATGAAGTTCTAGTATAGGAAAGGGAATGCCACTTTACACGATATCACATGTGGAAATGAACAAATAAAAGTCAAGGTAGATCATAAGGGTGAAGTTGAATATTTTTAAGAAGAGTGCAAGGAATATTGAAATGAAGAAACAAATGAATTAATTATAAAACCAGATAATAACACTTCATCTACTCAAGAGACAAAGGTAACACTAGATAAAAAGGTAGAAGATATAGAGGAAAATATTGATAAGGATAAAGTAACATAAAAAGATAAAACAATTGGGTCATATATAGAACCAAATAATCATAAGAGCTAACAATCATGGAGGCATGTACAATTATGGATATGCATAGAACTAGAGGAATAACCATTATGGATATAATTAGAAGCTAAATGATAACTAATATGGTCATGCATAGAATTGGAATAGTGAAACAAAGTATGGAACATGGAAAAAGTGGAGAAATCACTATGGCTATGAATGGAAGCCAAAAAATAATTAATATGGTCATGCATGGAATCATAATAATATAACATATTATGGATAAAGGAATTAGAAGATGAATCATTATCCATGGACATAAATAGGTACAAATATGTTCATAAATGGAATCATAGTAGCACATTGGAATTTATAATCAATTTTTTGTAGTTGTCACCTACCAAGATCACATATGAGTGGTTGGATGATTGAGCATGGAGACAAGTGTGAAATAACTTGAAGCATATTCATTACTTGGTTTCTTCTCATATTTTAGGGATGAAATATGTTGAGGGATGAATTTCTATGTACTATAGTATATAATAATATATTGTATATGAGTTTATGGAGATGCTGACATATGGTGCACATCCCCCTTAGTTAGTTGTATGGGTGAAATATATTTATATAAATGAGTGATGTGTGGAATTTGTACATTGGGTAATGAGTTGGGATATATTTTCATTATGAGGTTACCTATCCATTATTAGTTATATAGGTCTATATAAAGGAGATGGATATCATTTTATATAGTATCAATTAAGTATTTAGCCTTCTATTTGTTATATGGGTGTTGGAGGTGTCTCCCATGAAGTATAATTATGGAGTTATTCCTTCCTTAAGGAGTATTGTATGGTGTTTTCATACCATAAGGTTATGATTATATTTCTTATTATATTGAATATTTTAGCCCACCAATATCTCTTGTGTTTTGTTGATCTACATTTTATTTTACATAATTATAATATTATAAGTATGGATCTTAATAGATCATTGTGCACATCCCACTAAAATTCCTAATGAAATTCTTGTAAAAACTCTAAATCCATGAAAATTACATGTTTCAAATGTACTTTGTGATGAAAAAAATCTAGTACAGCTTGCATATTATTGGGGTACATATTATAATATTTTTGAGAAATCACAATTCTAAATTATATCAATTATTTCTAAATGTAACTATATTTCTTCAAATTCAAAATAAAATTTCCATCTATAAACTTTATAACATTGTGCAAATGTTGCAAGTGTTCCTCCTCTATTATATTAAAACTAATATGCCATAAAGATATACAATGAAAAATATATGGAATAATTTCATAGCCATGGAAAATGAATGCTAGAGTTTTCTGAACATGCAGTTGGTTTGTAGTCATCATATAAACTTGTTATTTCATGTGCATTTTTTCTCTAATCTATCATTAGTCTTGAAATTCATGGCAAATGAGAATATATAATATGTTATAATTTATAAACCATTCTTGGAGGTGTTTATATAAATGTTATGGAATATCAAGGTATAAGAGGACATGGAAGGTTCAAATAAAATATATTGAAATATTGTTTGTTATTTATTTCTCACTTAATTTAGAAACCCTTGTCTCTAAATATTTATAAGTCATTTTTGGATTAATTTCTTAGAATGTCTCCAGTGTTTTTACTTGCTAGTATTCATGGATTTTAAGGTGGAAATGAAGGGTAGGAATATGAGTATAAGAGGTGTGTATTGCATTAGGACACTCTAAAACCCTATTATACCTTACATCTTACCTCCTTCCTTAGTTGTCTTCACTATCCCTTCTACAACCAATCCTTTGATTGTTTAGAACATCTTTGTTATATTGATGTTTAATAGGTTTAAAATGAATTTGCATTGGTATAGTTACCATTGTATGTGATACAATGATTGTATGATCCTAGGTGGATAGATCTATCATTTATTTCAAATAAGAACTTGATAAATATTGGTATTGCATTTATTTGATAAAACCCCTATTAATGTGTAGATACTCAAATTTGGTCATGAATATTTGATAATGTCAATTTTGGCCCACTTTTACTTTAACTATCATGATCACCTAAAGTGATTTAATTTTACCACCTCACTCTATCCTAAATATCTATACAAAACTATGACTTCTAAAGTTTTTGTTTTTACACCTAATATAAGAAATTAATCACCCCCAAATCTCTACTATTCAAAAAATTAAATATAAATATTATTTTATTTATTTATATTGTACATATAATGTTTGTTTTGGTGAGCTTAAATAATAATTCTCAATTTAAAAATATTTTTGGAAACCACATATTAACTCAAACATTAAATTTAAATATATGTCAGTTTCAATGATACCCTTTATTTTTTTAAATAATGTAAATATAAAATTAAAAAAAATAATTTTTAAATAAAAAACTAAAATTAAAAAAACCCTACCCATAAATAATTCACACCAAAATACTAGAGCCAACAAAAATTCACAAATTCAATGGTAGGAAAACCTAGGTATGTTATGACATTTATTTTGTTATATTTTTTTAATGGAAAAAACTATTTTGAAATTACCCAGATTCATTTTTTTATTTTTATTTATTTAATTTAGATTTTCATAGTAAGAAATCAATCAATGTTATTTTTATTCTAAGTATTTATTCCTATTCACTTATTTTTTGATGCATTTCATTTTCTGATTTTCAATCAAAATCATAATGAATATTTTGATAGACTTGCTGATTATTTCTGACCATTTTTTATATTATGCATATTTATTTAACTCTTTGTAGTAGATCAATCTAATATTATTTCCCATTGAGGTATTTTTATTTAGTTTTATATTTCTTTTCAATGCTTTTTGTTTGGAAAAAAATGAATAATTACTTTCTTTTTAACCTAGTCCTTGATGTAATGTTGTTAGAATCTTTGTGATTAGTCATGGCTAGTAATTCAAAAGTTGTTAAGGAATCACTTTGATTTAGTGGTGAATTTTATGATACTAATTGTGATAGATTTGAAGTTACTAATATTCTAAATCATGCCACTCTTCAATAATTTTATGAAAAGTGAAAAAAAACCTCAATTGTTTAATTTACATCATCTATGAGTACTAATGAGATCAAAGATGATACTGTTCTTTATTTATATTTTAAAAAACAAAAAAAATCAATAATATCATTGGTATACCATAAACATTCCTATAACAATAACATTTCAACTTCCTTAGGTGATAATTCAAAATTTTAAATAAATTAGAAGCCTATGTCCTACCATCTTTATGTTCATCCCACAAACTATTATGTTAAAATGCATATACCAACATTTGATATGGTCTCTCTTCTTAAATATTATGATTATGGTTCACAATATATAGTTATTTTTAGATTTATTCATGGGTCTCACACATGAAACTTTTAATTGACACAAATGGACTACTTTGATGAGGATCTTGACCTTTACATTCTTGGTATGAATGATTCATGGAAGGTGATTATGAAAAAAAATTATTAGTGTATATGGTGAATAGAGATGAAGAGTTAAATATTTTTATACACCATCCATCATACTATGAAATAAAATCTCTATTTAATTTGTCTAATTTGGAAGAATTTGATAACAAAACATACAAGAATGTTGAATTAATCAAACAAGGTTATTACATCAGATCAAATTTATATGTCCCCCATTTAAAATATTAGGTTATTTTTTCAAAAATAATAAGAAAAAATTCATTTTTTTACATGGCCTTGTTATTACAACCTCAAATCCAATTATTTTTGGCATTAAATCAGGCATGCATATCCACATTTATTATAAAAATTTACCTAGTTTATCTAAAGAAGCCTCACTGAGCATTCCATGTCCCATAGAAATTTTGTAGTGTTTAGCATATGTTTCCACTAGACAAACATTTTATTGGGTAATAATTTTTTAAGAGTCAAAAAAATTTTATTAGTATAGGTCATAAATTTATTGAGGGTATAAATTTGCATTTACACAAGGTGTTTTACATAAAACAAGGGTAGTGATACTAATTGAAATCATTAATAGTATGGAACTGTGTTTATTTTATGAAATATTTCATTTTGTATTTCATAATTTCTAATTTATGACTGAGTTTGATGTAATATACATATACAAAAATCATTTAATGTTGTGTATTATTAGTTGGTGCAAGTTTTTTTGATTTTTTTACTATTATCTATATGAGGTGGGGTCAAATCAATCAGATTAGGGAAACATTATTTTGATTCTTTTCACTAACATTAATGAAAATTTAAAAAATAGCTTCTTTTCAATGAAAAGTGATGATGACATCATTACTACTAGATTAGTTGCCTCTAAAAAATATGGTATGCATAATACATTACCTTAATAATTTATGTAAGTTGCCTCTACATAATATGGTATGCATAATACATTAAATTCATACTATATGTAATGGGATAGGATTAACCTACAAGTATCATATCTATAAATATCTAAACTCATATAAGGTTAAGAAAATAGCCTAATGATACATTATGTTCAATTCGTGACCAAGTGTGGATCTATAGAGGGTAACTACTCTTTAATATCAAAGGGAAGAGTTTTAATGCCTTAAGGCCTATGACATGATGAAATAACTATAACTAGACCAATAATGATAAAAATAATGGAATTATCTAAAGGAAATGTAAGCATTTGTGCAAGTAATGTAAAATAGACTAATTAGAAAGGTTTAAATAATTAAAATAGCTAAGGAGCCATGGTAGGAAAATGGGGACCTACACTACATAAAATGGATGAATAGAAAGTCCAAAAAATCTTATAACCACACTAATTGTAAGTGTAGAGAGATTATAAATAAGGAAACAAACACACAAAACCTTTATATAAAAAAAACATCTACCTAATAAACTAAATAAAGGAAAGAAAATGATCTTAGAAATACTTATCTTGATCTGGAACCCGTCAAGCCTCAATCTCCCCCTTAGACAACATGCTTTGTAAGAGATTTTTATGATTTAAAAGACTCCAAAGGATGGAAAAAATATTCTAATCCAACTAAGTATCTCCTAGTAAATCTCCAAGCCTTCTATAAGACAAGCTTCTTCAAAGATAAGGTTTTATCTATAACTCCTCCAAATGGGATTAGAGTAGAAGTGTGAGTTCAATTAGAGTAGATAATTGGAAAATTGTGTATATATATGATTGGGAATGGAATATTATTATATATAGAGTTTTCAAATGCTCAAAATTAGGCTCATTTTATGGTATCAACTAGTTTGATGTAGTTAAGATGAGTCAACTGAAACTAACTATGTCAACCAGGCAGAAGTAATAGAAATGCTAGGAATATCAATTCATAATGGTATCAACTAGGTCAATATAATACAAAATGGAAACATATGTTGAATAAAGTCATCGACATGGCTAATTTAGTAGGAAATTATGGAATTTACACAAATAAGTAAGATAAGATGGAATGAAATAAGTATAGTCACCTAAATTTCATATAGTGTTGAAATGCACCTAAACATATTAATAATTCTTTTTAAATTAATAAATCACATTTCCTCCCAGGTTTAAATAATTTAATAATTAGATTATGCACACTTAAATTATTATTTTAAATAATAAAATCTAGATTTTACACCACATCCAAACATCACCTACATTTTTTTCCCTCATCCCAACCAAATCCACAACTTTCTCAACCTCCTATGACTCATACCTTGAGTTGTCAATAAAATTGACTTAGTCTTGATGATTCAGCTAACCAAACCCATGCTTCTCTCAACCATTTTGAAATGGTCTTCATCCTCATGGGTGAGGACTCATTATCCACTACTGATCATTTGGATTACTGAAAAAATCAAATGATCCTCCACCATTGGATCCTTCTCCAAAAATCTTTAAATAAACTTGCAAATCTTCATTCTCAAGAGTGCTAAATATCGATCACAATCAGGAAATTAGAGTTATATATACAAAAAAAAAAAAAAAAATGAAGATGAATTAAAGACTTATTTTTTCACCAAAATGTTGCTCATTCTTTTTTGCATTGGAGGAGTAAACACCATGTTTCAACAGAGCAAATCGAATATATATTGTAATGGAGAAAGCTTATACTTTCAAAGTGTAAAGTTTGTGATTTTTGTTTTCTTTATTTATTTCTCTACAATAGTTTGAATTTATCTTAGATTAGAATTATTTTATTTTCATTACACATCTAAAATTAGTTCATACATTTCTAGCACACTCGATGGGATCTTCCCTCATCTTTTTCATCTTTTGATCATTATTTTTGTCGCTAGATAGCATTTATCATTTAATTTTTATTATTCATGTTTGCATATGCATTTAATTCATATTTTTGAGTGCTAGTATGAGCTACAAGTTATTATCAGACATTGTTTATTTGACTGTGTGCTCCATTATGTAACAATGAAATTAAAAATTATAAATAGTGAAATTGTAGACCATAAAATCAAAATTATCCTATTTTTCCTTTTTTGTGTTTTCTATATTTTTATGATTAACAATTATTTTGTTAGGAAACAATGAATTCATCATTCTCAATAGAAAAATCGTAAAAATCAATAGCAAAATCATCCCAATTAGTAGTGAAATCATCATTTTCCATAATAAAATCTTCATTCTCAACAACAAATTCATCATTTATATCAATTAATTCATCTCCATTGGTAGTGAAATCATTTTTATGGGTAGATAAATCATTATGTAAGCACTTTTTTTTTTTTGCATTCTATCTTTTTCCTACGTTGATTTTATTATAATTTTGTTTTTCCTATCTATCTGTGTAATTGTGATTTCATAATAAATAGGTGTTTTTCACTTCATTTTCATGGTTTTTATTCATTATATTATAGGTTACCTTGATCCAATTCTAAGCAAACATTCTAACAACTTGTTTACAAAAAATTTGCTTGCTAAAGAGAATCAACAAAAAGTTGATTTTTTTTTACTAACGATTTCAATCTTACTTTCTAAGTTTTTTTTAGTAATTACATCACATTTAATTTCATTATTTTTTTTGTGTTTGTGGAAATCACACATTCTCTTTCATTAGCATTACATTGGTAATGATACTCAAAAATTAGAAGTGTTTCCATAATTATTTATGTTGCCCAAATAATGCTTGTGTATGATCTTTCTTTAGCGTTACATTGGTAATGATACTCATAAATTAAAAATAGTTAATTACTTTTTATTTTTATTTTTATTTTTAGGGAATCTATTGACCATGTATTTTACCAATATATAGTAGGCCAAACCTTGTTTACTAGAAGGGTATATAAATCAAGATCCATCTATTTTAATTATCTAAGTAGTGTGTTTTAAGCACACCATGATGTGAGGGGATTTCATGATCCAATACCTATGGTTTAAATAGCCACCTTGAAATACAATATTACCAATTCTCAACACACTAAGACCCTTATAGATATGTTGGGAACTTTGGGACAAGACCCAATAGTGTGTTTCTGCTTTATCTATTTCTTATATGGTTTTCCCCACTAGATAAACTTGTTTAAACCTTAAACCCAAGATAACCTCTTTTGTCATTTGACTTTGTGCATCAATCAAAAGTTAGTGATGAGAATAAACTTTCCACACACCCTCAAAACTAGACTTAATGGGCCATGGGAATGTTAGGATCCTCTATGGTTAGTGCCTTAAAATAATAAGTTTCAAATGAGAGTATAGATGTGTAAGTGATAATGGAAGGCCTAATAGTTTTTCACAACCATTATCCTAAATTTCACCTTTTATGTGCAATTTTTTACTATTTAGAATAGAAATCTTGTTTTTTTTTTTTAATTGTGTTTGACACGTATCTTATTTATAAATTTGTTCGATCAAACTCTTTAATTCACTTTGGTATTTTAGTTTTTTGTTAATAGTGTCATCCATTGTAATAAGCATGTCATCTTGGAACCACAACTTGACCAATTTTGTCCTAAATCACAATCCAAAATCCATATTATAACTTGAGGTCCAATCCAACCAATTTTGATTCAAATTCATACTTGAATCAATATCAAATAAATAATCAATCCAATCAAAATCTAAGGTTGAATATGTATTCAAACTCAAACATCAATCAATTAAATCAAAGCATGTATAATTATTTAGGTTTCTTAACCAACCAATTTAATCCAAATCATAACCAATCCATTTACATATTTAATTCTTTATTCATGTTCACCCATAGAACAATGCTATAATTTTAATTTAAGGACAACACCAAATCAATTTTCAGGTTATAATAATCAAAATTCTCTGATCTATTCTTACAATCCTACATAGTTCATAGATCAAATGCCACCAAATACAAATCAAAATATGTACATATATCCATATGGATTTAATCATAACATCAATGTAAGTGAAACCTTTAGTCCGCATTCACCATCATTTTTTGATATTCACATGTACCAAAATACATTCAACAATCAAAATCTAATTCAGTCAACTCCAACTATGTTCCATCCAAATCAATTTTTCAACTTCTACATTCATCAAAATCAACCTTTGTATAATGATCATAATAATTAATTTGATTTGGCATAAAATTCATCCCAAAACTCAAACCCAAACTTCTTCAAAAACCCCTCTACACTCACAAATTCATAAAACACATACTTCTAATTTCAACATGAATCCAACAAACCAATCTTTCCAAAATTAAGTCACTTCTTCAATGCAATTCATTACTAGTGAATCCCAAAACTTTCCACAATAATATCATTCTATCACTAGTAACCCCATTTTAAGAAATCAATCAACTTTCCCATCCACTAGTTATAGTCCTAACATTCCTCACTACACTAGCCAAGAATTATCTAACATAGAGTACATCAAAATGAACCCACATCTATTCATATTTGAAAAGCCTAATTTAAGGGTATGTCAAGATGTCTCTTATGATCCTACTCAAATCATTTCATTTCCAAATCAAAATCATAATATTTCATCCATTATCTACCAAACAAACATTTTTGATCAAATACCCATTTTTTTTTAAACATCCAATCTTGACTCAAACACCATCTAATCCACCTATCATCAAAATATCATATGCCTTCAACCCAAAACCCAAGACTCTAAATTTCCAAAAATATGTTCATCCTAGATCTAAATTTTCTAAGAGATCAGTAAAAAGGAATTTTGGCAAAAAAAAAACTCCAGCAGGCCATCCTTATGGCCACATCTAAACCAAGATCCAATGTATTATCAAAATCAGATGTACAATTTATTTTGGGATTAAAATAAAATTCAACTTCCACTTGGGTACTAACAATAGTTTTATTAGTTTATGAGTTTGTAAATGATAGTGATAATGTTATAGGTAAGGAAGAAGCATCATCCAACACCAATATAAATCCTCTTAATAACATCAAAGTAGTCTATTCCATCTCCATAAACATTATTATTCCTTTTCCTATTAACATTACACTACCTGCACATGTCAACTAGAATCCACATAAGTGGACCTTGTTGGACTTATCTCATGGAAAAATATCAATTATAACATCTATAAAAATCCATGAAAGCATCCCATTTGAAGAGATGCTAATTCACCAACCATTGTTTGAAGCTCAAAAAAGCAATCCAAGTACACTAATAGATGAAAAAAATGGATCTTTGTTGCATGATGATAATTAAATCATAAACAATAAAAATATCAAGTCAATTTGGATAAAAATGACATGGAATGATCTCCCAATTACAATATAAGAAAGAATCTTAACTCCCATATTGCATACTTATGATGCCAGACTGGTAGAATGGCATTATAATGAGTTGGATCATGATTTTGAGATTAATTTTGAGACACATCATAGTAAATTTGAACAATCTATATTTTCCAAGGAATTAAAAAAAATTAATACAAATTTATCTTATTTTGACTTTTGTAATATTTGGTGGTTAGTCAATAGCAGCTGGGTAAGAGACATTAGTTTTTATATATATGGAGAGCTTATTAGTCCCTGGTGATTGATACTTTTTAACAATATTTCTTGTAGTCATTATAGAGAAAGGCATCCAGATTTTATGATGGTTAGAATAACTATCAAAAGGTTTTTAGAGTTCATCTTTACTATCAAACATATCAATGTGGGTCTAGTTGATAACTATGTTTTTCCATGAAAAACCAAAATTACCACAAAAATTTGTCAAATAAACTTATATTTGGAGATATTTATTTAAAAATGATTCCCAAATAGATAATTCCTCTTTGGATGGTTTGTTAATAACTCTTGGCGGGATCAACAACCTCATCCTAGTCAAATACTATTCAAAGTTAATAACAGAACTAGAATAGACATTAAACAAGAAATCCAATCAAAACAATAGAGACTATCTAGAGTTGGCATGGGATGAAAAGCTATAAAAACAAGAAACTAATGCAACTTGTGACCATCCATTAGGTACAAATTCCAATAAAATAAAAATAATTCATAAAATAAAAAAAAAGGTTGTTGTTTGTAAGTCCCTTAACACTTGAGGGCAATCTGTTTATACTTGTATTGTCTTCATAATATTTCATTATACCATCATGTCCATTTTTTTTTGTATATCAGATGTTATGTTTAGTGATTATTTATTTGTTAGTTCTCATTACACAAACATTTAAAATTTCAGCCTATTATATCATTTCATTTTTTCATACCACCCTATTATTTCATGAAAGGCATTTTTTAAATACGCATTACATTGGTTCCTATCTTCATTCTTATGAGAAAATTAAATATTTTATTCCTACATCTCTTTACCAAATTTATAAAAATACTATCCCACATCCTTGTTTATAATATTTTCCATGACAGAGTCTCCTCTTACAGTTTTATTTCTAGTACACAACATTAAGCAAGTTAAAACAATAAATAAGAAATTTTACTCACCTATCTTAGTCTTCGGTGATAAGCCCTTGCATGATACTAGTTTCATGGGGCCAAGATTTAGGGTATAATTCTCCCATATAACATAACATCCTTATTTAAATCTCATCAAAATCAAAATCCATATCTCTCACCCTTCGTTGATCTTTGATGTTGAGCCTTTGCATCCTCCTAGTTGTATAGGATTAACATTGGGGAAAGATACCCTTACTTGCCTATATATAGTCTTTGGTGATAATCCCATGTGTTTATCTAATCACATAAGACTATATATATGGGGTCATAAAGCAAATACAATCAAAGGATGAATAAATAAATATTTCTTCAAATATATTATCTACATGTCTATGTTGCAAAGGGTAGACTTTATCTCATTAATCGATTCTGTCAAGGCTAGTTCTCTCTAGACACACCCAACACAACTAATATTTTGTGAAATTGGTAAAGGTGTATATTTTTTTTCCTTTTCTCATAAGGACTAGGTCATCCTTCTTTGTTATACATAATTTTCATTATTTTTTTCATTGTTTATCATGGTATTCATTTCACTATTTTGCTGCAAATTAAAAGTTATATGTTATGTACAAAAAATAATTAATTGTCACATACAAAAAAATTGATAAAATGTATCATAAAGTTTCATATGTATCCATAAAACTAGGATCATGGAACCATGTGTAAACCATTGTCTATACTTACCCTAGTTACTTAAGGGTATCACCTTTTAATCATCCATTGTATATTCCCATGTTTATCATTTTATTACTTGTTAAGTTGTTTATCCTATAACATGATAAAGTCTAGGGTTGTTCTTCCTATATTTAAACATGTATTCTTGTTCATAATACTAGAAAAATGTTTGTTATATCCCTTATTTCAAAAATATAAAAAAATCACAAAATCACTTCTCGAAAACATCAATCTCTCAACACATCTACCATTTTACAACTATCTTCCACATCATTTTATCATTCTTGGGTGGGTCACTCTTGCATCCTTTTTATCAAAATATCTAAAAATACTTCATCAATCATATACTTTATCATCCCTTGTTGTATTGAGAGAAATACATCTGGCCTAATATCCCCACATAGACTTTGTCTAAGGTGGATTATATAGATAATGATTATAGACATGGGGTCTATAGGATCAACTTGACCACCATCTTCCCCATCATTATTTCCTCAAATATGGATCATCTACTCCTTATACTTCTCCCTCGATTGTTTGGTTCCTAGCCTCGCTCTTAGATACAATTGTATAGTCCTTGTTTCGATCATCTTTAATTTATAACTTTTTACACTTTTTGTTTGTTTTCATTTTCATATTGTTTTCTTTCTATCACTAACCATTTAATTGGTTATTTTTATCCATTTTATTTATCCTTCACTATTTAATTTGGTTATTTAACTTTATTTTATCTATATCCATTCTAATGGTTATTTTCCTATATTTTATCAAGCGTGTTCACTTTTTGAGTTACTCTTTGTTTAGTATTTGTTTCATTCTTATTTTAATTTATTGAAATTGTCATTTTGTTATGTTTACAATCATTTAGATCACTTTTTCATGCCTTGTTACTTATTATTTTCTGTGTGTTTATAAAGATTATTTTGTGAAATACATATATAGTATGGTTATGACTATATCATGATATAATTTGATAAAATATTATTTATTATTTATTTTGTTTAAATACTTAAGACATCAACATTCATCATGATTATTCAATATCATTGGTGGTACTATGTTTTATACTATATTAAAAATTAGGTTGCTCAGAGCTCAAATACTTTTGGAAATCCAATGCAAAGAATAGAAATAAAATAAATGTATCTATATCACATTATACATCCATACACATCATCCAAATATACATAATCCATAAATCCATAATAAATATGATGAAATAATTACAAAATTATAATATAAATCAAAATTCAAGAAATATAACTAGTGCTACCATATATCCATAAATCAATGTCAAAAAATTAAAAGTCCATCAATGTCTAACATCCATAGTACAAGTCTCATAAAATCATTATGAATATATATATATCAAATATGTCTATACAAAAAGGTACATCTCAAAATATGTATACATTAATGAATCCATCTATCAAAATATCTCTTGTATATATGTCTTGTCTTGCCCCTCAAACAGAGTGTCTAGTCTCGAGCATAGTTCTCCACACCATGGTGTGCCTCATAGAGGACCCATCACACATTGTACCTATCCCACTAACCTCTCTAACTCCACTGACTGAATAGATCTAGTAGATGTTGAATGTCTCATAGAGTACCCTCTAAAATATGGTGCCCTTTGATCTCATGGTACAACCCCCTCATATAAGTTCCTATAGTATGTGGCCTACTCCATATCCAACATCACCCTATCCAAAGTAGCTATATGCCGCTCTCAAACTAATTACACTATAGCCTATACAAGATTAGACTAATATATGTCCCACTCCTACCTATAACATTGTGTTATCAATGTCTAATCTTGTATTTGGGTCCCTACATCATGAGTAATCAATCTTGTAGCCATGACACCCCCATCCATCCCATATATAATACTCAATAATCTATCCACCTCAAAATGTAATCATCAAATCTTAGAATCATGATCACCTCTAACATATTCTACACCCTATAACCTAGCCACCTCTTAGTGCAATCCATATATCTCTTTATCTCGATCCTCAATATCCTCTCAGAGTCTATAAATAAGTTCATGTTCCTCCATAGATCTTGGAGTTCATGAAGATCCAATAACATCCCCTCTCTTTACCTAGGTGACTTGGGTTACTCTCATAGTAGTATCTTATCCTACATCATCATCCTCACTCTCCACCTCTACCAATGGATTATCTCCTCCAACCCTCTACTTTGTATCAACATCCACATCCACGCTTGCCTCATGCAAAATCTTAATATCATTCACGTCTATGATCTCTAAATTATGTAGATAGATAGCCTCCATAGTACATACTTTAACTCATAACCATGCTTGTGATCATCATCCTCTATCCCATATAATATCCCTCCTAGTTCAATCTCTAAAACTTATACCTCATGGTTGTGTACTCAAACTAGCCACTAACCTCTACCTTTAGATTTATGATGAAGCATATGGCATAGTCAATATCAATGGTCTCTATTGAGCCCACCAATTTGCATAAACATCCACACTCCCACATCAATGACATATCTTCAATCACTCCATATAATAATCTATAACTATATCTAGATATGATTTATGATGGATGGATTAATCATCATACCCCACTATGGTCTTTCCCTCATAGAACATGTAAAACCATGTGGTCTAGTTGGTATATGCTGCTTCACACAAAAAAAATTGATCACCCTGTCTGGGTGATATCTCTCTATAGTATCACATGTCTCCCAATGATGTAACAAGGTTTCATCATGTAGTCCATGTGAAGATCCTCATGTGTTCACTAAAACACAATCTCCTTGTAAGGTCTCTAGGTGATCTGATCATCACCTAACTCATCCATCGCCCTTATATAAAAATTTAGATCTCTCAAATGTGGTCTATGTGTCCAAATAATCACATGCCATATATATGCTAATAAATAATCATCTATTTGTGTGTTCATATGACCAACCAGCCTCACAATAATAATGTGCTCATAGTACCAAACCTGTAGTAGTATCGATGGCCCAATCTCTACCTGACATGAATATACAAAGTGATGTAAATCATGGTATAAGTGTGCTAACATGCATGGACCCCATGTGAATCTCTTTCCCATATCCATCATGTCTCTAATCACATATAATAAACCAATGGGACATAACCTCTGACTCTTATAAAGAAGCAACATGTCATTGACAATAGCCATGAGTACAATAGTAAGAGAATCCATCTCTAAATCAATACAATAGTTAACATCAATCCCACCTCTAACAACTAAAATCAATTCATCACCAAAAAACTGGTATAATGTAACATCATGTGGACCCTATCCCCAATAAAGACATCTCCCTCATATCGGGATACCCAAAATTTGATACACATCCTCTAATGTAATGGTCATCTGCCCCATTGACAAGTGAAATGTGCTCATCTCAGTGTGCCATCTCTTTACCAGTACTATCAATAGATCTCTATTTTCTTGAATCTATGGCATCTGTGCAATGTAGGATAATTCACTCACCTCTAGTATGCCAAAATCATACTCATTTAAGCTCACCATCCACACCATCACTACATATCTCTGCTTCCATGTAAAAAACATTGGTAATACCTCTTTCACATCACATAATGTTAAAATTTAATTAATTTTATTAAATATTACAATTTTCATTACTAATACATTCCAAAAAATCAATCACAATAGCAACAAAATCAATCACACAAACATTTTTCATTTCATTCCATTTTATCATTCTTCTTTCAAACCCATCCACCATAAAATCACAATTAAAATTTTCTAATTCACTCTTGATATTTATAAATTCACTTTATAGCCCTTATCACAAAATTTATGCTACATAAGCAAAATCACTTTTAACACCAATGATTTCATTACCAAGTTTCATGATTTTTCTATTACCAAAACAATGAAATTTTCAACTTTACTATATGCACTTAAATCCACTTTCTTCATTTATCATCACTAATATTCTTATTAGTTGACACTAATTCCACTTATTTAATTTATCGCCTTTAATCCTATCCTAATATCCTTTGTTTCCTAATAATTTATCTAATATCCCTTTTTATCATTCTTCATATACTAACCTTATTCTATCCCAATTCATCATTAATTCCCCATTGTCCCATCTTAATCTTACTTACCTATTATTTGGAAATTGTAAATTCCCATGGCCCACATACCCACCTACTAAGCCTACTATTAGGCTCTCATATAACCCTAGTCCTTAATAACTCACCTAATCCCTATATAATCCCCCATATAATCATCATTAACCTATAATAAGGATTTTATAATTATCCAATTCTAGAATCCTCTCTATTCTCACCCCTCCTCTCTAAAAGCCTATAAATCTAGAGGCTTCCAAGAAATTTTTAATTCATTGTAATCCTCCACCTTATATTTTGACAATCCAACTTTGAATCTCATCCATTGATCTTTCCCTCTATATTTTATTTAAATAACTCAATCCTCCATTGGAGCTAATAATAAATTATTCATCAAACTTCATCTCCAACCATCCATCCAACATCCTTGATCAAGCAATCACCATGTTCAAATTCTGAGTCTAAGGTAATCAATTTCATCCTCTTGATTTTGCATCTATTTAATCATGGCTTAGAGCATTTATATTTAGGATTAGAGTGCTTGATTTGGATGGTTTATTAATTTATTTTTAGTTAGTTATAATGTCTCTAAATCTTACTTAAGTAGTTTGATGTTTGGGTTGATTAAATTGTATAGGTTAATCCATATTGCTTAAATTTCACACTACATTTTGGCAACCATGGTGGGAGATGGGAGCTCCTCTTAAACTAACATTTTATTCCTTGAGAGTGTTTTTTTTTTAAGTTTGTAGGTGAAATTGAAGGAGGATTGATAGCTAAAAATTGAAAAAAATTGGTATATTGATATTTCCAAAGTTTTTTGAGTATTATATTTAATTTTAAGCTAACTTAACCCTATTATTGTCTCCACATGGTGACTGATATGTGTTAAAGAAATCATTGAGTATAATTTATTGAAAACTTTAAATTTTTCCTGCTTTTAAATAATTTATTTTGATTATCAGTTATGGGATAATTCTTTCCTACATTTATTCAATGTATTTTTGTCCAACTTCTCAGAAGTTGTGTATTATTCCACAATTTTTTGCCAAGATGTTTGGAAAATTTGTATCAAAAGTTTTATTTTTATCTAGGTATTTAGATTCTATTAAGCCTTGCTAAGACTTACTAGGTTCCACTATCATTACTAAAACTTACCAAATTTTGCTATTATTTTATTAAATAGTCAATTAGAATATTATTTATAGACAGGCACTAATGCTTGTAGGGATTTTGGGAAAAATCATGTCTTGGTTATGATAGCTCTTTTAATAAGTGATACATTGAACTATTCAGCAAGTCTACCATCCCAAGCTTGATTTCACTATTTATTTTTTGACATTTGGTTTTTTACATTGTGGTTGGATCCATAATATAATCAATATATTATTGGTCAAATATATTGAAACTCAACATCCTTTTATCATAGTTTAAGGCTAATGATAATTTTTACCCTATTATAGAATGTGCAGGATATGAATAAATTGAGTGGGTCAGACACAAAAATCCATTTCATTCTAACATGTTAATCACAACTATGTTGCACCAATCTATAAACTAGCTTATTCTGGAAACATAGGGTGCTGACAACCACACAATCTAACAAAATACATTTTAATGAAGGATTGTATCCTATCTTAAAATTTATATTTCAATGCATAGGAATGTAGGCAAAATTTAAAATTAAAAAAAACATTTAAAACAATCATGAATTTTCCTGAGTCAACCAATAAAAACATTTTTTCCACTTTATCTTATATTAGTATTATTTTTTGTTTATGTTTTACCTATTTTGGCATCTAACTTGTCAACTTACTTGCTCACAATTTGACTGGGGTTTTGTTATAATTGCATTTTATCTATTTGGCCTTATTTTCTAAGTAGGTTTCTTGCAAATTCATGGCTCTCGAGGATTGCTAATTACAAAATTAATATCAGGATCAGAGATTTCATTGACTACATTTGTGATATTCATTATGAGTGATGTCTCTTACAACCTTTCATCACATCATCACCATTCATAATAAATGTTTCTTGTTAAAAAATCATTATGTCGATGTCATATTTAAAGCCTATATGATTTTTAAGCTCATGATTTTGAGACCATTACACACACAAGCCTTTTTTGACAATTATAGTTTTCAAAAATATTTGGAGGTTTATCTTTATGAAAATCAATTTATAGTTTAATAAAAAGATTAATTTAAAGTCTAAAAGAAAGGTAATATCATAATAGTAGTGTAAATAAGCATAAGTTACATAGTTTTTTAATAAAGTTATATTCATTTTAAATAATGAGTTTGTCATCATAGTTTGTAAATATTAGATTTTATTTATTTTTTATAATTAAACAAAATCATATGAATAAAGGGAAAATTTTTCTAACCTATAGGTAAAATGACCGTTAAAGGATAAATTATCAAAACAACTAACATTTTATTTATAGGTTGCCTCTTAAAGTTGATAATCGAAATCGAATCAAAATTATTAATGCTAAAATCACTTGTCCACTAACATCATTTTTAGAGCTATTAACTCTTTATTTGGATTTAAAATTTTATTTTTGAGGGTGTTATTTTTTGATGAAATTTGGTGAATTTTGAGCCATTTTAGGCCTCCCACAAGGCCCAAATTACCTTTGGCATCATGGTCTCTACCCCTCAAACCGACCCTGTACTATGATAGGGAATGTACTTGGGGCACTACCCTCAGACCTCATAAGGGGCTCTACCCCTTAACCCCATAAGGGGTGTTGCCCCTTGACCCTACTGGGGGCTACCTCCCCCAAATCCCCACATCATGTCCCATTCACCCAAGTAAGTTATATAACCAAAACACAATTTTTTTAGGGTGTTTTTCTTAAGGCCTATTAAACTAACATTTTGTTTCTTGCAAGAATAAATCTTGACTTGCTAACATATTTTTTTGTAAGTCATATTTTGGTCTAATGTTTTGTATTTCATGTTTCCTCTCAAGATTATCAATCAAACTAATAATAATTTGTCTTATATGTTTCCTCTTTAAAAAGTGCCAAAATCAAACTACTAACCATGTACTTATAGGCTTCTTGTTAAAGACTCCTTTTGGAACTTTTAAAAATAATTTTTTTCATTTTGTATATATCATTTTGTCTTATATATCATATTGATCATTTTGTCTTGTATATATATCATTTTATTTCTTTATCTTGTATATTTTTGTATCTCACACTTAATCAGTTATTTAATCTTTTTGGACTTTCTTTATTGTCTCCCAGGGCTAGGGTGGTATATGCTCTCCTCCTCTCATCTTTGTGGTGATTCTTGGAGGATAAAAAACCACCTATAAACCTCTTCCATTTTTATTTTCTATGGGTCAGTGATGTGGATTTCACATCCACACACATGACCAAACTCTATGTTCTCACAAAGTATAAATATCTAGAGAGCTATCATTAGGCACCAAAGTGAAATTCCCCATAAAGGATTCCATAGAGTGAGGAGAATTTAAGATCCAAGATATAAGGAAATTAGAAAATATCTTATACATACTTGGTCCCTATCGTACCTTTGCATGATGCATCTAGACACCTTATGCAAACCTAACATAGGATCTTGCAACTGTAACAAGTGATCCACTACCATAGTTAATATCAACTCCCAAATGACCTTCATGTGCAAATGGGGTTGAGAGGGTTTGAGAGACTTCATAATGGGTCATCAACCTATATCCTCACCTGTGAAGCTATTATATGGTATGGTCATTAGGTTACACACCCTTGAGTTTACTAATCATAATTTTGTGGCTTACCTAATTTGGTGAGTGTTATGTTAAACTAGTGTTGTTTATGAGCCAAGTTAGCTGCCACCCAAACCTATACATGCTTATATATATATATATATATATATATATATATATATATATATATATATATATATATATATATATATATATTTCACATCATATTATATATCTTTGCCTCATCATTTTATCATTTTATACATACTCATCTCATCACTCTCTTGTACATATATTATCATCTTGTATATCTTTGTCTTACCCTCTTGTGCATATTTTTTTTATCTTATACATCCTTTTAGTCACATCCCATCCTAATATCACTAGTCATTAGTCTTAACCCATCACTCATATATCCCAATCAAATCTCATCCTTAGTCTACTTTAGTCATAATCAATCATTTATCTTGATCTTTCCTTCAGCAAATCACCTCATCCCCCATCTAGTCTAGCCTCATCTTGTCCTAGTTGGATCTTTATGTCACACCTATGTCCAAACCATCCCCATATCATTCATCTTGACCTTTTTCATTTCAACATCACCTACATATATTTATCTATTATTTTTAATCCCCTTTGTCCTACCATATTCATCACATAATCCTTTCCCATCCAACTTTGAGTAAACTAGACTAAGGCTTGAGCTAGTCCTTTTATCCTATCATATTATTTTATCATTTTAATCCAATATCATTCATCATTTGGTCAGATCTCACACCTAGTTAGTATCCTGCTAGAATCTTATCACTTTGATAGTTTCAATCTAACAAACCCATCATCATCAATCAAGTCATATTCAATCTAGTCAATCATTTTGACTATTCATAACTATCACCCATCCAATCATCATCTTGCTCATTTGAATCTAGGAACCCATCAAATCCCCAATCCTTTTACTATCTTGAAAACTAGGCATTATTGATAGATCATTAACACCTATTATATTATCAGTCTAAAATCTAATCTTAGTCCTCCATAATCTTAATCACATCATCATCACCTATCCTATTAGCTTAGTCCGTTTGACCTATTTTATTAAAGGAATCATATCTAATATTTAGTATACCTCCACATCAACCCCCCTTCATCATCCATATTTTAGCATCTAGCACAATGAAGTTAGACCCTGCTCTCATAGACCAATATATATTTTCCAACAAGGTTGAGATCCTCTTATGTTTCTTTATGATGGGTGTCCCACTTCTCAAAGGTGTTGGTCCCCTTCAAATCATTACACCTTGAGCACAAAGTCATTCGTGTTAGTTCCATTCTGATCCACCATCCACTAATCATAGTCCATTATCTACCCCTTCTTACACTAGCAAAGGGAATCTAATCTTAGACACCTCATCTACTACCAGTCCATCCACCACTTATGTCAATAGCCATCTAATCTAAAATCAAATGCTTCCACATCTAATTCACAAAGTTAAGTGGGTCTTTATACTCCCCTTCCTATGTCCTTGGAAACCCTTTTCCAAGAACTAGTCACTGCTAACATGATGATCTATCCACCCATACAACATCTTGATCCCACTAAGCCTAATCAATCTAGGTACCAAGCTAATCAATATTGTGCATATCATCAAACTTATGGGAATACCATCAATCAATGTTAGAATTTCCAATACTATGTCTAAAACCTCATCGACTATGGTGACATAGAAATTGAGAATGAATGAGATGAGTTTATATCATTAGGTGAACAAGAAGAGGAATGCCAATATTCCATTCCCAATTAAGATCAATCCCTTCCCCTTCCAATCAAAGGTCAAGACATCCCATCCATCTTTCATGATACCCCCATCATGGAAAAATCCTCCATTGAAGATGAGTCTATTCACCATGAGCCTAGTCCTTCATTCCTTCATGAGTCCTTCCATGGGCCTCTCTTTGTTGAATCTATTATTCCTCCATCATATCCCTCTCATCCATCATATCAAAAATCCCATATTGAGAGGTCAATTATGGAAAATGACTCTTTTAATCATAACATTACATCTTCTACATTAAAATTAACATTAGAGTCAAAACCAATATTATCTAAATCAAGATCATGTTCCACACCTATATCCAAATCAAATCCCTCATCAGAAACATCATCCCTCATCGATATTGCAATAGATGATAATAATGCCTATTTTTTAGGATACCTATAATCCAAATACCTCTAATCCATAATAAATCATACATTGGGATCCCAATTATAATGATGAAGTCATTACCAAGTTCTTAAAATATTTATCTATTGAAGATAGTCAAGGTGAATTTGATCCTAATTAGGATGCATTTATTATAACTAGTCTTAACGATCCTTTTATTAATCTTGAGGATATTTTCTCAAATGTCAAAACTGGGGATCTTAGGAACCCCTATGATGAATATGTTTCCCCTTCAACACTCATTGACCTCATCATATCATCTCCCCCACCTCCATGTAGCATAGACCTCTTTCTTCCTATCAATGATCATTTAATCACCTCCTTCCATTAGGACAAACAAGAACATCCATTATTGGACCCTTCCTTGAATAATATTATGTGTGTCACAAGTGCAAAGGTCCAAGACCATATTAAAAAATTCAATCATAATAATCAAGTAATATTTGATCTGATCAGTCAAAATCAAGAAGAATCAAACTATTAGCCTAATCTAAAAGTGTCTTCCCCTAGTGAAGCCCAAAATCAAGCACTAGGGGACCATCAAAGTAAAAATAATCATCATTTATCAAATCAAGAATAAATCCTCTTTGTTGAAGTCCAAGATTAGTCACCAAGGGTAAATCAAAGTTAAATCTAATCAACAAATCCAAATAATGTCAAAAACACTATTAGCATGGCTGATAATTCATCAAATGATCTGATCAAAGATGAACCACAAAGTCAAAATGTTTTGGATCTCTTGAATTATTTTATCATATGGAACCAATCAAATGAATTATGTACAACATTTCAAATGATATATGTGATAGCTAGTACTAATTCCCAATCACCCATCACACCATCCTATCATGATCCTATCATCCATTCTAGTCCCATACATCCCCATCAACATCACATGCCTCACATCCCCTACCTAGGCAACATTGTCTCTTATAGGGGTGATGATGATACTTGGTATATATATATATATATATATATATATATATATATATATATATATATAGAGAGAGAGAGAGAGAGAGAGAGAGGGATCAAAATCAATAATCACACTAGGTCACATGAACCCCAATACATCTAGCAATAACAACATATTTCTACTATCCCACTCCCTAGAATAGATGTTGGCTAAGAATCTAGGCAGTATAAAAAATCTTGCATCTCACCCTTGTCCAATAAAAAAAGATACCTAATAAAGTAAAAAAAATACAAAAATAAAAAAATAAAAAGAGTGAGATAAAAGGGGGAATAAAAATCATTCATCCAATGGTGAAAACTAGTCCTCTAGAACCTTGGGCAAGTACCATGATGAAAACTAGATTCTGGTGTCATGGTAAAATAATCTATTTTCTACATTACACCTTAACACTTGGGGGTAAAATATATCCATTTAATATCCCTTATAAATCCATCCCTTGTCCATCTCCTATAATCCATTATTCCTACCCATCATCCATCATCATATCATGCATCCTATTATGTCCCTCTTTTCTTCCCATCTTGACTTTCATAAGGATGAGGAAGGTGTCTTGAGAAATATTCATAATCATCTTGGCTTATCCTCTACTGAACACTTAGGCAACTAAACATTTGGTTCCTTCATGATGTGGTCATTAACAATCCCTAGTCCTTCCTTCTTTGGTCCTCATACCCTTTTCAACATTCCCCTCATCCATTGGTCTATCTATATTTGTCCTGATTGATAGGATTTGTATTCCATTTTTTAGCAACCCCATTTGTATAATGTACATACATATATCAAAAATCCCTAAAAATTAAAATATTCTAAAAAATCCTAAAAATCATAAAATTTTAAAAATCATAAAATTTTAAAAATCATAAAATTTGAAAAATCCAAAAATAGTCCATGATGTCTTGTCTTATGCTTAATCCCCTAGTTGAATCCATCTCCATGCCATTCATATTTCATCACCTCTAATAACCATTTCATATCTTTCCCATCCATCCTCTTTAGATATAACATTCAGTCTTAGAACCAAATTAGAGTGGTCACCCATCTCTCCATTTCTTCATAATCCTTTTGAATACATAGTATTGACACACAACCTTTTCAAAGATTTTCATCTAGCCCCCATCACTTCTGTATCAATGCCTCTTCATACATAGCACCCATCCAATCACTATTTTTCTAGTGTAAAAGGTATTTGATCTCATCACTTTCCTATCATTGCCTCTTCATACCTATCACCCATCCAATCACTATTTTTCTAGTATGAAAAGTATTTGATCCCATAATTTCCTACTCTTCTTGCTAGGTTGGATTCTTGCAAGGATTTTATCTATCAGTAATACTTAGTCATCTTAAACATCACCCTTTCCAAGTCACCTTCTTTGACCATTATCAGCTTTGATTTCTAGTTTAAACTATAATCTAAGTCCTACATATTAATAATGATCATCCTATCCAAATCCAAGTCTAACCTAAGTCCACAATCTCATCATGATCATCCTAGTCCATCCCATCACCCACTCACTCATCCCATTATTAGACAAGACATATTGACATTACATGTAGATACTTATGTGTGTACTTGTATTCTCTATGTTGTTTAACTTTTTTGCATCACACACACACACACACACACACACACACACACACACACACACACACACACACACACACACACACACACACACACACACACACACACACACACACACACACACATTCTGATGTTTTATTTACATCATGTGTATTTTTGTCTATTTGGAAATGAATGAGGATTTTATGAGGTCACCAAAGCTATAATGATTCTTTAAGTTCCCTTGATGATGTAAAGTTCATTATTTTTCCATACACTTTGGCAGAATGTCCTCTTGGTCATACTTATATGATGGGGCATCTTTCCAAGTACTATATTTAATGGATTGATTATACTATTATGAGCCTTATGAAAAATATCATGACTTGATCACCTAAACCCTTATCATTTATTTAATTATCTCATCCTCCTTGTTCCCATCACTAATCTAATCCTCTCGACCCATATGACTAGCATCCAATATTTTATCCTCATCTCATCATTAGATTCATATCCTTTAATCACTAACATCATCCTCTAATAATTAATCATCATCATCATATTTTACATCTTCAATTTTCATTTATACTTGATTTAAAACTACATTAGCCTGAGGTCTTTTCAGACTATGTAAGCAACATTTGGCCACTTTTTAGTGCCTAAGGATAGCTCAACCACTATCTCCTCTTTCCTCATCATCCATAATCACATCTCTCTCATTTATACTCATCCTCCAATTTTGCATCATTAAAATCCCTAATCTATAATATCAATTCTTGATCAATCATCATCTCCACCATCAACTCCCTAATGTTTTTATTAATTGCCCATACCTCTCGATTGGGCCTGACAAAACATAAAATCCATATTTTCTTGCATCAATCACTAAATTTTCATTCAATTATCACTCCTTAAAATTAGGGGTATCATCATTATTAATCACATTATGGTTCATTGATTTTATGCAATACAATCCTATCTTTTGGTCACTCAATCATATCATTCTTCTTTATCATCACATACATCACATTGATCAATTTAACCTTGAGATAAACCCATCATTACTATTATCAAATCCTTGTCTTATCCTTGGCCAAAATATCTCCTTTGTATGCATCCATTCTTGGAATATATCTAAATCTTCTATCCTTTAAATCATATCATCATGTTACTATTGATTCCCCCTTGGGATGTGTCAACAACTATGATAAAATCATCTCTACCTCTTGTGCATGTTTCTTTGTTACGGGAATCATCAATATATAACTCATTTCTTAATTTTAACTCATCTTCTTCATCATCTATCTCACATATTACATCCCATACCTTTATCTATCCATCTCATCCCACCCATCATTTCTTTTGAGTGGCCATCTACCTCATTCTTACTCGCATGGCCCCTCAAGGGGGCATCATATTCAAAAATGTCACATCATCTAATAACATTCATCTATGACATGGTTTTTCTTTGAAATACCATTATTCCTTCCACTTCACTCTAATCACAATGCCCTTTCAAAGAGGGGAAAAATATA
This sequence comes from Torreya grandis, assembly GCA_037957365.1. Lineage (NCBI taxonomy): Eukaryota > Viridiplantae > Streptophyta > Pinopsida > Cupressales > Taxaceae > Torreya > Torreya grandis. Next base: position 2,024,013 of record JARHVA010001981.1, on the reverse strand, counting down.
GGCTCTTAAATTCACTCACTTCATCTATCATCACTAATATTCCTTTTAGTTAACACTAATTATGCTTATATAATTTATCTCCTTTAATCTCATCCTAATATCCCCCCTTCGTAACCATTTATCTAATATCCCCTTTTATCATTCTTCATCTACTAACCTTATTCTATCCCACTTCATCATTAATTTCCCATTATCCCATCTTAATCTGACTTACCTATTATTTAGGAATTGTAAATTCTAATGGCCCACCTACCCACATACTAACCCTATTCTTATGATCTCATACACCTCTAGTCATTAATAACTCACCTAATCCCTATCTAATCCCCCATATAATCATCATTGACCCTTAATAAGGATTATATAATTCTTCAATTCTAGAATCTTCTCTATTCTCACCCATCCTCTTTAGAAGCCTCTATATCTAGAGGCTTCTAAGGAATTTTTAATTAATTTTAATCCTCAACATTATATTTACGTAATCCAACTTTGAATGTCATCCATTGATATTTCCCTCCTTCTATTTAAACAACTCAATCCTCCATTGGAGCTAACAAGAAATTATCCATCAAACTTCATGTCCAACCATCCATGCAACATCCTTGATTAAGTAATCACCATGTTCAAATTTTGATTCTAAGGTAATCAATCTCATCCTCTTGATTTTACTTCAATTTAATCATGGTTTAGATCATTTAGCTTTAGGATTAGAGTTCTTGATTTGGATGGTTTATTCATTTAGTTGCAATCACTCCTAATGGCTCTAGATATTACTCAAGTATTTTGATGTTTGGGTTGATTAAATTGCATATTTTAATCCATATTACTCAAATTTCACACTACATTTACCTAAAATGAAATATCTACCTTTTTTGTGATTTCACTACCATGTCTAACAAAATCATTATTTACCCTAATGAAATCACTAATTTCATTACCAAATCACCATTTTGACAATAATGATTTTGATTTCTCTAAATTTAAGTTCTAATAAATTCAAAAATAAATTCATTTATCAGAGGCCCTCTCCTCTCAGGTCTCTAAAATCCCCTCACTTGCTCCACTCGATGCTCATTGTGTGGAATATGGTCCATATTTCCTCACACATCATAGAGTAGATCTCTCAAATCATAATTCTTAACTACTAACCTTGGAAATAAATTTTTACCAATGATTTTATAATCCCCATTTATTATAATTATGATCTTCTATACTACTAAATATTCCCCCCATCTTATAATTCAAATCATTCTTCATCCATTTTTCAAACTTAAAAAAACATTAAATGAATTAATTTTGAATTTGTTTTTAACATATTGAAATAATCTCTCAGTTTAAATTCAACACAATCATTTACAAATTCAATATTTTCTTTCTATTTTTAGAACCAAAGTTTATTATTATTGAGATATATCATTCCCACAATCACTCAATTGACCCCCATGTCATTATCAAAATAATAAGTGTGCAATCTTAGAATGTTTAAATTATTATTTTTCAAATCCATACTCTAAGTTGTAATTAATTAGGGGCAATATTTTTACGAAACCAAAATCTTGAAAATTTGAAATTAATTCAATAATAAATTTATTTATCATTCATACACATCTCTTAGACCATTTCCTCTTTTCATAAATTTTGAGTGTTTGTGTGTTCTATCATATAAACCCTTGAGGGGGCATCATCACACTCATTTTCATTCATTTGGGGTAACTTTATTTATTTTTAATCATCAACACTTCTAATTTTATTTGAAACAGTTGTAGACACCAATATTGTGTCGACTCCCCCTTGGTCCCCTTCTAACACTTACACACCTTATTAATTTAAAATAAACTACTTATTTTAAATTAATGACATCACCCTAGACACCTCACCTTGGACACTTCACCCTAAGACCATTTCTTACCCTATGAGTCACCCTGAGACTAGGTCATCTAATCTTAACTACCTAAGACCTATTCTCACTCCATTCCAACCTCCTAACTAACTCTCATGCCTAATAAACCCATCTTTTGACCGTTCTCCAATGGAAAATGCACTTGGCGAATGGAGGAATGGGAAAAGGGCTAAAAATAGCCCTTTTACCCATTCTCTATCTGCCAACATCGGTCAACTATCAGCCGATGCTGGTGGGATCACCGATGTCGGTTACATAAATTGATTTCTAATGTTAAGTTAGCTTCTCTCTGTCTGGCCCCTAAACTTTTGGAGATCGATAGGCACACTCTAAAACCAATCATCAGAATTTGACTAACACTCCCCTGGCTACAGAAACTCTATGCAAGTCACTCCAGATTGGACTGGAACATTGTATGAGGACCTCGACATCAACCACAATAGGAATAAGCATTCTCACACCTTTGGTTCTTCACCAAATAGAGCTAAGTGTTCTTCTATCTCATTTTAGTAATTTAGAATAATTTAGTAATTAGTTTCTATTTACTATTTCTAAATACTATCAACCTGACCCAACTTTCTTCTTGGAGAGGCTGAAAAGCCTTCCCCTTATCCTTACTCTCTTTTCATACCTATCCTCTATCTTTGCCCTTCCTTAGACCCTATTCAATTTCCTGCAACCTTGGACAAACATTTAAACTCCCAAACCCTTCTGTTGACCACAGACATAACCTTAAAACCCATCTAAGGCCCATTTCCCCTACCGACATTGGCAGACTAACCAACGTCGGCAACATTGACCAACCGACCTCGACAGGACTACTGACATTGGCGACTGTGACAAACTGATTGCAGAGAATAGGTACACATTATCTTTATTTCTCTTTCTTAGTCTTTCACCATTTCTCTTTATACAACACTCTTTTTCATTAAAAAGTGGACTGTCATCCCTTACGGAGCCTTACGCTTCTGGGACCAAGCATATAGCTTGGCAGTCCACCTTATCTTATTCTAACATTTTCTTTTTTTAAGTCTTATTCTTATCTATAGGTGTATTCCTCCATAGCCAAAGAGGAGCTCCTACAACACTTGGATACAGTGCGCAACTTAATCTGGGTAATGTACAAACCCCTGACCCTTAACTTTAGTTTCTTCTTCTTCTGAATATAATTAGCAAAAACGTAGAGAAACATTTTGGCACGCCTGGTGGGACCCTAGAGTTTTCCTTGGGTTCATTTCTTCTAAAAAGCAAATTTTCATATAGGTGCATTAGGAAAAAATTCTCTTCTTGCATCCTTCTTCTATCTTTTTATTTTGAAAAGAAACCATTAGCACAAGTTAAAAAGAACATCTTTCTTTTTCTTCTTGTCACTTCTTGCCTGCATAGTGAAAATTCATACTCTTAACCTTTTCTCCACTTGTTTGCATCTGAACAAACATATTTCAATTTGGGTTAAAAACTATTACATTTCATTCCTGCTTGAATGCATATTTAGCTCATTTATTAATTAAAAGCATTATGAATAAATCATAGTGCACAAATGTTACACAACCAGATCACAATCACATCAAATTAAACACTTTAACATACTTGAGACAAGGCCCGTCTAGGATTTCATCACCTAGCAGATACCTTACCCTTCCTGGTGATCCTACTTGGACTTCACTACCAAGAGGAGGACCCACTCTTTTCTCTGGTAGAGTATAAACTATAGGCAAAGTATATATTGGCTAAGTGGCCCAGCTCAACTCTAGGTTTGTGAAGTGAAGGGAGCAAGCCCCAGCAGTAGGCCACATATTAAACCTAACATAAATTTTTGAGCACCAAAACATAACCCAAAACCAGCCATAGACTTCTTCTTTAGGCCCTGTTCCAAAAGCCCAATTCCCAAACATATTCTTCTAAGGCATAAGCCACCACAACTCTAAAATTTATTCTTAGGAATTTAACGTTTAGAGGTTGCTTGCCGAATCATATATTTTTCTATTTTTATCTAATTTTTTTAGTTGGTAAGGTCACATCATTCTGAGGTCTAAAAATAACTCAGAATTTCTCTTTCTTTCAAAAAAATATCAGTTTTCTATGTTTCTAGAAATACACAAAAACTGACATCAATTTTTAAACTGACATCGGCAACTCATCTTCATCGACATCAGTTATTCCACTGACCTCAGCAATATTTCATAACCGACATTGGTTAGTAAACCAAAATTGATCACTGTCAATAAATTTTCTTTCCAAACAACCTTAAAACCTGACTTTTTTGCTGTTAAACACAAAATTTTGGTTTTTTGAAACTGAAATACATAGTTTTTAGAACCTGAACCCATTTTTCTTTGGATGGTTTTGACACGTAGTCAAGCCAAATCCCTTGTTGACCATGCAAGGCAATAACCACTCCCACCTTCACCCTTCACACCAAGTCATCTAATGGAGTATACTTCAGACAATGAGCATACTCCTATCCAACCTACCCCAAATCAACTTCCAATTGTTCCCGAAGGGGATCAAAATTTTGAGAGATTCCTTGACCTCAACGTCAAGGCTCTTCAACACTATCTCGCAAGAAGCCAAATGCAAGATCCTTCAGGTAACCCTATTTATGGGATGCCAACTTCCTTGACTGAAGTGACAATGATATCAACAGCCTCTGTTACCCAATCTATGGTCACTCAGGCTATTGCCTCGACCAGTAACCCAACCATGGCCAATACTCAAGATTTAGCCTCTCCTATTTTTGGACCTACCTCCATTGGGGTTTCTGTACCCCCTCAACCACAAATAATTCAACCAAGTTTGACACCTCTTTAGAACTTGATTGTCTCTATCCCACCCACTCTTTCACCCATAAATACAAGAGTGACTACCTATCCTTTTATTAGTGTTGCCACCACTCAACCACCCTTGGTGGCATCTAGTCAAGTTGTGCCCTCCAACTTCATGGCATAAGCTCCCTTGGCCTCAACATCAATCCCTATGATGAACTACCAATATGTTGCACCTACACAAATGCAACCAAGCATGTCATACGCCCCTCCCAATTCCTTCTAAGTACCCTACAACCTAGGGGGTGCCCCACCTACCAATCCATCAATAGATCTAATCAAGATGTTGATGGATAAGATGTCCAACCTCGAGACATCCATTTTTGGTTCAAGCAATTTTCTTTCATACGAACAAATTTGTAATGAACCCATCCACCCTTCGATCCCTATTCGACCATATCCTAGTAAGTGGGAACTCCCAAAATTTACTCATTTTCAAGGTAAAGAGGACCCACAACAATATCTACGAGCATTTAGACACGCTTGCTACCTCATAGCACACAATGATGCGTTATTACTTCGCACATTCCCCATGTCACTTTCTGGTGTCGCCCTTGATTGGTATAGTTCTATTACTAGTCACTCTCTCTTTACCTTCACTCAACTAGCTCATTTATTCCTTGACCACTTTTCAATCAATACCACTAAAAAGGTCTCCATCACATACCTATATTCTATTAGACAATTCAATGATGAATCAATAGCTGACTTCGTTGCCCATTGGAGAGGTTTGATCAACCAACTCTCCTTTTCATTACCTCAACCTGAGCTCATTGAGCTCTTTTCAAGAGCATGTGCCAAGCACATCTCATCCACTTTGTAGGTTCAAACTTTCCACACATTTGATGAAGCTTTCACCATGGCCCAAAAGCTTGAACTCCACGCAGTCAAAGAGGATAAGGTCAAATTGCATAGCACAAATACCAATGCAAAATCCAATAACCCTTATTCTTCTAAACCTTCTTCTTCCCACTCCAAGTCCAAAGGATCAGCAAATGCTATGGTACTTAGATCATCATCCTTTACCACAACCAACTAATCTGAGCCTTCCACATCACAAAGCATCACAAAACAATTCCAACAGCGGTATATACAGCATTAATACACTCCAATAGGAGAATCATACACTTCTGTATTGGATAAACTAGTAAAGTAGGGGGTCCTCAATCTCTCTCAAATCTGACCACCCCAATTTGACCCCTCAAAAGCCATCCTTGCATGGTATAGGGAACATGACTTTTGTAACTATCATTGTGTCAAGGGTCATGACACAGACAATTGCAAAACCTTCAAAAACATTGTTCAAGACATGTTAGACAAAGGGGATCTTGTTTTGGATAACCCAAATGTGCCGCCTAACCAAAACATAGATATCTTTAGGAAACCATTCCCTAATCATCCCCCTAGTCAAAATAATGTTCAGACCATGGTCGACGACCCTCAAGAGCGCAATATATGCATGATCGACATGGTTTCTCCTTTTATTCCTGACCAACCTCTCCCACAATCTGAAGAGGTTAGTCAACCTATTCCTCCACTATGGGTAGAAGAGCCTATTTTACCCATATCACCCCCACAACATCAAACACCTCCTCTAATCATACTTCTACATTGTGAGGAACCCATATTACCTGTTCCTCTTGCCCCGACCTTCCCTCTTCTTCTACCATTGGAAGAAGTTACCATTCATACCCCACGCCCTCATGTAGAAGGGGCCATTATCACTCTACTTCACCCTTTAGAGGAGCCTTCCTCTCCTATTTGTCCTCTGCCAATGGAGGATAGTCCTCCATCCAGCCCCCTTTCACACGTAAGAGAGTCTACTTTGACCTCTCCCATATTGGAGGATGCTTTGATGATACCAATACCACTAGCCCCACCCTCATCCTTCCTATTACCAATGGAGGATTATACTTTTCCCACTCCTCGACCACATGTGGAAGGCATGATCATCCCTGCGCTCTATCCTCTCGAAGAGCCACATTCTCTAAACCCTTCTCCACCGAGAGAAGAACTTGTCACTTCACCCACTTCGGCCGAGGAAGATCCGGTGACGGTTTTCTCTCGCCTTTGGCCCAAGATCACTGCATCCAACACGTTTCCACTCTCGTGATCACCTAAATCCTCCAAAATACCAACTGCTAGACCTCGCTTGACATCACCTAAACCCTTCTCTCAATTGGTGAAAAACTTAGGATTTCTCCATTTTAGGAACCTAAAACATGAGGCATTATGGGAGAGACTTAAGACTCCTTACATTACACATCCCGCTTTGCCTTCGACTATTGACCCTTTCATGACAAATCACCCCAAAGTCTCTAACAAGAGTTGGGCTTCTACTTCTAAATTATCAGAAGCTCAGCCTTTCATGTCTGAACCCAAACCCTCACATGTGTCCACCATACCGAAGTAAATTAGATCTCTTGGTGTTCACCCTACATCAAACCTCACTCACCCACAAGTGAAGGTAAAATTAAAACTCGCCCTGCATAATAGTGGTCCTCGCACTAAACTAAAGAAGGTTGCTAAACCACATCAGAGAACTCCTCCCCCACCTTCACCATTACCCTCTATCTTGGGTCCACATCCATCTACTTTAATAGGAGTGCTCCCTACTCCAACACCTAAAAAAAACAAATTGCCTCCATTACTCCCTTTACCCATCAAAAACATATTTCCTCTAAAAAATTTGACACCTCTTACCACAAAAGTGCCATCTACGCATGTGGTCACACCACCAAACAAAAAGATGGTATGAAAAACTCCTCCTATAACTCCTAAATAGAAGTTGTCAACCCCTACTGCGACAAAGTGTGTAGACCCATTAGCAAGTTCTTATGCTTTGTTTTTATGCCAATTGTTGCAGTCTTCTAACATCGTTCTCCCACCAATTAAGCCATACCAACCTCTCAGACCAAAACCATCTTGGTTCGACGACACTCAAATCTGTGTGTATCATCACACACCTGGGCACGATACTGAAAAGTGTTGTGATCTTAAGGTTTTCATTCATCAACACTTGAAAAAGGATACCATTGTCATTAAGGACACCTTTGACAAACCATCGACACCATCCCATGCCTCCCAAACATCTTCACCTAAATCGGGATCTCAACGCAAGATTATGGTCCCTCTACCACCTTCTCCCCCTTTATTCAAAATCAACACCATTAATGTGGCCACTAGGTCCCAAACTCTAAAGGATAAAGGAAAAGAGTGAATTTCTATCCCTTGGACATATCCATGTGTCAAACCCTCTCCACCATCGAAACCCAAGATTTCTATCTGGGGCACATCCCAATCAACATCTTCAAAGGTAATTAGTGACTCCATGGTGAAACAACTTCACCAAATCCCTGTGAATATGTCTTTGTATGACCTAATACAAAGCTCTCCACAACATCACCAAGCCTTGATTAAAGCTTTACAGGCAGTGGAGGTCCAACCTGAAGACCCCCAACCACTGGTTGCTTTAGTCAAAACATTACCCACCATTGCCTTCATCACCTTCAGTGATTTTGAGATTCTAGAGTACAACCTGGAAGATTAGGATCCTACCCTCTCAAACTAAGCCTGTTAGGCAAAATCTTCACAGGATGCATCCTCACATTACACTCCTTGTCAAAGAGGAGCTTCGTCATCTTCTCTCTGTCTCATTTATCCAACCCATTGATTATCTGCAATGGGTGTCAAACATTGTCCTTGTCACAAAAGCAACTGGGGGAATTCAACTTTGTACTAACTATCACGACCTCAACCAAGCATCAACCAACTTCACGTCCAACATCGACTAAAATGTGCCTACAACCAAAATCTAAAAGAGTGAGATTTCAAAATTAGAGATCTCATCCTTAAAGAAAACCAACACGTGACCAATATGGAAAGAAGCAAATGAGGCAAGTTTGCTCCTAATTAGCTCGGACCTTACATAATAACGCACAAGTATGGATCAGGGACTTATCATCTGTCTTCTCTCAAAGGTCAGCCAGAACCTGAGCCCCTTAAATGCCTTGCATCTGCGACCATTCTACTATTAATCAAGTAATCATTCACTTGATGTTTAACTTGAGCTCATCCCTTGAGCAACCCCTGTCATCCTCATTCCTATTCCTTTCAACCCTTTTTCCCTATAAACATTAGTTAACCCCTTTTGCATTAATGCTTTGTCCTAATAAAAGGGAAACCCCTAAACCTCTATAGTCTAGTCCATGACAAAAAGTTTAGTTAACAAAAACAAACATAAAATTGGGATGCCTAACCAAAGGTCATAAACTATAAATGTAGACTACTCCCTCAAAGGACAGCTGCATTATTGTTGTAATTACTAGACTGTTCCTTTGAAGGATAGCTAGACATTCAAACATACAAAGCAAAATATAGACCACTCCCTCAAAGGATGGTTATGCCCAAATTTGGCTACATAAATAGCACCCTTTCATAAGCTTCTCACATCGATTAGCTTCAATATGACCATAAAACAAAACAAAATCCCCAAGTAGACTTCCCGCATTGATCAGTCTACCCAAAAAAAAATTACTGACAACTATTAAGTCATGGACTTGCCTATAGTCATTCTCAGGGTCACCTATAAAAGGGGAAAAGTTATCCCTACTAAAAAAGGTTACCTTATCCTCACATATCATAATCACACTTATTACCCTAACATACTCAAGGGATTTTGAGCTCACTTAATGTCAAGTGATTTGAGTACTTCTCTAACACAAATCAATGGTCAATGACGTAATGCATGAATAGGGCTTTTGTTTGCAAAAACCCCTATCTATTCTTTCATTATGGTCCTTGTAAATGAAAGAGCAACATGCCTTTCACTTCTTATACGCCTTCGTCACATACAACCAAATCATTTTATAACCAAACCAAATTGATTTATTTAACCACTAACATGACATCATGATTTATTTAATACAAATACCAATTTGTGTTATATGAATTATCATAGCCCATTCACATAAGTTTCTATGGAAAATAATACACATGGAAACTATCAACCAAACACAATTTATGTCAAGCATATACCATCACTAATATGGAAACTTGTTGAAGCATAAATAAACTCATTTCATTTTTAGCATACACCATCACGAATATGGAAAATTGCTAAGGATGAAAAACCACATAACCTATGTTACAACATACACCATCACACAATATGGAAAAGGCTGTAACATCATCATACACTCATCATTTCCAACCTAACCAAAACAACTATCAGCCAAACACAATTTATGTCAAGCATATACCATCACCAATATGAAAAGTGCTGAAGCATAAATACACTCATTTCATTTTTAGCATACATCCATCACCAATATGGAAACTTGTTAGGAATGAAAAACCACATAACCTATGTTAAAACATACACCATCACACAATATGGAAAAGGCTGTAACATCATCATACACTCATTTCATTTTTAGCATACACCATCACCAATATGGAAAATTGCTAGGGATGAAAAACCATATAACCAATGTTATAGAATACACCATCACACAATATGGAAAAGGCTATAACATCATTATTCATTTCATTCTTAGCATTCACCATCACTAATATGGAAAATTGCTAGGGATGAAAAGCCACATCACCTATGTTACAGCATACACTATCACACAATATGGAAAAGGCTGTAACATCATAATACACTCATTATTTCAAGCATGTACGATCAAACATATGGGAAATGCTAAAAACACTAACATGACCAAACCAACTATCAACATCTTTGACTCCATCTTCCATTTTGGGGAGAACTACATTGGCCTGAGGCCCTTAAAATAGGGGTTATGTAGGCAGCACTCAGTTGACATGAGGTCTTTTGAGGTTAGCTTGGCCATTCGTTCATTCATCTACCTGATGGACCAAGCATATAACCTTTAACCATGACCTAACCTAGTCAAAACCGATCCATAACCTACCCTCTTCTTCCCTTTTGGGGAGAACTACATTGGCCTGAGGCCCTTTAAAACATGGGCTATGTACGCAACACTCAGTTCACATAGGGTCTTCTGAGATTAGCTCAGCCATTCCTTCGTCCATCCACCTAATGGACCAACTATCTAAACCAACCTAAAATCATGACCAAACAACCAGCCCTGACATTGTAGAAGCCACCTTAGACTTCTCATGGGGCACATTGGAGATCACATACATCTCCCTATCCACAAAAAACAACACTTGAGATCACTTATATCTCAACCTGACTCGACAAACAACCTTGGAGATCACAACTATCTCCTCAGAACATGACCACTTTTGAAGCAACTTTGCTTTGATTGTTTTGATTGCATATATGCTACCTCACGAATAAATAGAAAATTGTACGCACCCCACATTATGACCCTCACACCTATTTTCAGATCGTGACCAAGTTGATCTCCAATATTTGTGACATTTTTGTGTTTTCCAAGAGCACTTCCTAGCCCAGGATACTTGGAACACGATGACCATTGGAGCTACATCTTTGATCAATCTAACCTAATCAACTACGACCAAAAAGTTGGGGACTGGATAGTTTGATTTTAGTCCTCCTTGACCATTAGAGTTATAACTTTGATCATTTAACCCAATCAGCTATGACCAAAAAGCTAGGGATTGGTTACTAAGATTTTAGTGCTCCTCAACCTTGCCTGTGACAATTTGACCTACCTATCACGGGAAGTGGTATATGCGTAATCTCAACTATTACAGCATTCACACTCCAACTTCACCATACCCATCCACTGCCTATCAAATCGGCAACCAATTTTGGCTTACCTTCTCTCGATTCTTGCTTTGAGGGGGAATACCTTATCCCATACTTGGGGCAACTTACACCTTATCCCATACTTGGGGAAACTTACTCCTATTTTTGTCTTGCAATTCATCAGAACAACCAACAAGACAAAAAGGGGCAAATGTAGACACCAATATTGTGTCGACTCCCCCTTGGTCCCCTTCTAACACTTACACACCTTATTAATTTAAAATAAACTACTTATTTTAAATTAATGACAACACCCTAGACACCTCACCTTGGACACCTCACCCTAAGACCATTTCTTACCCTATGAGTCACCCTGAGACTAGGTCATCTAATCCTAACTACCTAAGACCTATTCTCACTCCATTCCAACCTCCTAACTAACTCTCATGCCTAATAAACCCATCTTTTGACCATTCTCCAATGGCAAATGCACTTGGCAGATGGAAGAATGGGCAAAGGGCTAAAAATAGCCCTTTTACCCTTTCTCTATCCACCGACGTCAGTCAACTGTTGGCCGACACCGATGAGATCGCTAACATCAGTTACATAAACCAAGTTCTAACGTTAATTTATCTTCTCTCTATCTAGCCCTTGGACTTCTAGAGATCGATAGGCACACTTTGAGACCAATCATCAAAATTTGACTAACGCTCCCTTGGCTACAGAAACTCTACGCAAGTCACTCCAAATTGGACTAGAACATTGTACGAGGACCTCGACATCAGCCACAATAGGAATAAGCATTCTCACATCTCTGGTTCTTCACCAAGCAGAGCTAAGTATTCTTCTATCTCATTTCAGTAAATTAGAATAATTTAGTAATTAGTTTCTATTTACTATTTTTAAATACTATCAACTCGACACGACTTTCTTCCTGGAGAGGCTAAAAAGCCTTCCCCTTATCCTTACTCTCTTTTCATACCTATCCTCTATCTTTGCCCTTCCTTAGACCCTATTCAATTTCCTACAACCCTAGACAAACATTTAAACTCTCAGACCCTTCTATTGACCACAGACATAACCCTGAAACCTGTCCAAGGCCCATTTCCCCTACCGACATCGACAGACTAATCGACGTCGGCAACATTGACCAACCGACCTTGGTAGGACTACCGACATTGGTGACTATGATAGACTGATTACAGAGAATAGGTATGCATTATCTTTATTTCTCTTTCTTAGTCTTTCACCATTTGTCTTTATACAACACTCTTTTTCATTAAAAAGTGGACTGTCATCCCTTACAGAGCTTTACGCTTTCGGGACCGAGCGTATAGCTTAGCAGTCCACCTTATCTTATTCTAACATTTTCTTTGTTTAAGTCTTATTCTTATCTACAGGTGTCTTCCTTCATAGCCAAAGAGGAGCTCCTACAATGCTTGGATACAGTGTGCAACTTAATCTGGGTAACGTACAAACCCCTGACCCTTAACTTTAGTTTCTTCTTTTTTTGAATATAATTAGCAAAAACGTAGAGAAACAACAGTATTGCGTCAAAACACTATTACAAAGAGGGGTAAGTGTAGACACCTGAATTTCATTTAGTGTTAAAATGCACATAACATATTAATAATTCTTCTTAAATTAATAAATCACATTTCCTCCCAAGTTAAAATAATTGAATAAGTCAATTATGTACACTTAAATCCTTATTTTAAATAATAAAATCTAGATTTTACACCTCATCCAAACATATCACACCTTTTTCTCCCTCATTCCAATCAAATATATAACTTTCTCAACCTCATATGACTCATCCCCTGAGTTTTCAAGAAAATTGACTTAGTCTTGATGAGTCAGCTAACCAACCCCATGCTTCTCTCAACCATTTTGAAATGGTATTTATCCTCATGGGTGAGGAATCATTAGCCACCATTGATCATTTAGATCATTTAAAAAGTCCAAATGATCCTCCACTATTGGATACTTTTCCAAAATTCTATAAATAAACTTGCAAATATTCATTTTGAAGAGTGTTAAATATTGACCACAATCAAGAAATCAAAGTTCTATATACAAGTAAATCAAAATGAATCAAGGTGAATCAAAGACTTATTTTTTCACCAAAATACTAATTGTTCTCTTTTGTATTGGAGGAGTGAGAACCATAATTTCAAAGTAACAAATTGAATGTATATCACAATGGATAAATCTTGTAATTTCATAATAACTAAGGTAATTGAATTAAAATAAATAAATGAATTATAAAAGTAAATAAAATTACCATATACATAATTTGAATTTCCTTTATCACTGAATGACTACATGCAAAAATCATAGTCTTGATCATGGAGGGTGTAGTAACTACATTAGACAAACCCTATAGATACAAGGCTAGAAAGCAAAAGTAAAAAACTAAATAAGGCCAATGTAAAATGGAAAAGATAACAAAAATGGATAAATTTCTTAGAAAATTGTTAATCCATGATGAAAAAGGATAGCTTAGAATCAAAAGACCAAGAAAAATGAAATAATAACAAAAGGAGAAATTGGGTAGATGAAAATCCAAGGATACTAATGACCAAAGAACCCAAAAATGCATCCAAAGTAAGAAAAGTAATAATTTAGATCAAACTAAGGACACATAAAACTAAATAATGATATCAACATAAATGTAAGAGAATTAACAATACATACTCAAAAAAATATGGTAAAAAATAAAATGATTAATTCTAACATCTATTAAAAATAAGTAACACTCTATGCTCACTCAAATATGAAACAAATAAAATGATAGAAATGATATCAAGTGGCCCACAAAAAGGTGAATAGAAGACTCAAGGTCACAAACATAAATAAGAGGAATCTTATAATAAATTAATAAATAAAATGATCATCTCACAACAACTCAAAGATGAATTTTATATTCTAAAAATTGAAAAACTAAAATTGCCATATTATGACCATGTTGAGAAGAGTTGGAGAATAAGAAGTCCAAAAAATGGGGAAAAGATTTAGAAACAAACTTGAATATCAAGGGGAAAATTAAATGGGTGGTGGGGGAAAGAGAGAAACACCAAGTTGAAATGATGTAAAGCATATACCAAGTAATATTACAATTTGCCTTATTCCATATACTTTTCCTTTCACAATGACTTCTCAGTTCAATTACCAATGTATAACATCAAATTTATATGTTTCTTGTCTCTATTAGGTGGATTCCCTAATATGTTTAACATGTTATTTGGGTTACATTAATACTCTCAATCATTTATCAACACTTCTTTTAACAATCTACAACTCTTCATGCACTTCCCAAGAATCAACTCACTCCTTTTGATAATGATGTCAACTTTGCCAATAGTTCTTGTAGCATTTTTTGGCCCAATATTCGTTTGTGCAAAATTACACCTTCCACTATTTGAAAAATACTTCTTGGTGCAGATACCCTCTATCAAGAATCATCTAACCATAAGGTTATAGACTTCAAATCTGACATTTATCCCCTTTCAGACTCGAATTATTCCTCTATTTAGGCCTTTTGGGCCTATTTATCCCTTTTCCAAACTCAATCACCTTTAAGCTATATAATTGGCTCTATACACACAAGAATCTATGTGATTCACTTTAATTACATTGAAAGGGACCAAATTACAAAAGTTAATTTTTTTTTTAAGTTTGGAAATGCCTAAGCCTCCCTAACCCTAATTTAGGGTTTTACCATGCTATATCACAACCAAGAGCAGTTAAAATTCAACTGAGAGTGACTTAATAGGGTTTAAAACATCAATTCAGGTTTAATATGTATATCTAGACCTAGAGTAACTATTCAATCATTTTACTCACATTTCCCAATCCACTATTATAGCTTCTCACATTAGAATATTCTTGACTGTGTCAAGAAAAAGATAGTCTACAAGTTTATCTCTAGGTTAGGAACATCATAACAAGTTTTTGATAAAACAAAGGATTTAACATATTTAAATGGACTCATATGAACTTACCAAATTATCCTAGATCAATGGTCAAAATGATTATTTGCCCTTATCTCTCAAGAAGTCATGAACACAGTCTAACCCACAAGGTCTCTTATAATCATCAGGGTTTTATTTGTAGAAACATTGAAAAATATTGATCTCTTATTTGATAATGATTATTTCAACCTAAAATAGTTCATACCACCTTCATAAACACGTAACAACTACAATTCTAATATCTTTAACCCATGAAAAATAAAGTATTATCTGCATATAAAAGGATTATTACCCAACATGGGGTTTACCTATGACTATTTTGAACCACAAATGAATTTTATCACTATTACTTCAATTTTTAACCTCAAATACATTCCAAAATATTTTCAAGAACACATATATCCATTACCTAATGTCATTTGAATGTCTAGCACTTAAGACATAGTATTCAATAAGTAGAATTCACAAGGACAGAGGTTATGTGTATTCTCAAACCAAAATTATTTTTTTCTTTATATAATGGAATAATTATTCACAAAAAAATTTACATTAGTTCTCAATACTCTTGACAACAACTATCAATGTCATTATTTCATTCAATAAAACACTTACAATGGTAGCAATAACAAATTATCACAAAATAGGGTCTAACTATTTTTATTCAAAATAGGGGTTTTACATTCTCCTTCATACTAACCTATTCAAAATCACCTTATTCCCTCTATTCAAATTGAATCACCATAAATACCACAACACTGACTCCTACAAAGTTTCATAACTAAATCTTGGGATGTTTTCCCTTTGAATGGTCATTGAGTTACATGGCATGATTTTGTGTCTTTTACACATGATAACTATTATATGACCTTAAATATATGTTATAAAACATTTCAAGGACCTCTAATAATGTAAAAACATTTATACACACTTATACATCTTTCCACCTCCATAAAATACATCAAAGTCCTTATATAAAGCTCAACAACTTTTAAATTTTCAAATAGTGTTTTTGGTAGGAAATGCCAATATTCAAATTCTATGCATCTTTAGACCAACTAGACATCACCTATGGACTACTATGTTAAGCATGAAATATAATGAGAGGGGGGGGGGGTGAATCAGTATATTATATATCTTATAAAACTTTCCCTTTATCGAATTCCACTTAATCAAGCATTCAAGATATGCAATAAAACTTAAACAATAAACATCACACAAGATAGAGAGAGACACTAGATATAACGTGAGAACCCAATGTGGGAAAAACCACGGAGAACAATCTCAATTATATTTGTGAGAACAAACCCATAGGAGCACCATACCCCTTTGCTGAGTACCAACCTCAGCTATAATTCGTGAGCACCAACCCATAAGAGCTTCAAACCCCTTTGCCGAGCACCAACCTAGCTACTATTTGTGAGCACCAATCCATAGGAGCACCAACCCCTTTACCGAGCACCAACCCAACAACAATTCATGAGCACCAACCCATAGGAACACCAACCCCTTTGTGTATACCACACACCTATCTCTCAATGTTGTTATCTCGACAAATGATAGATCAATACAACATCTCCTTCCTCTCTCTCACCTTTGCTCTTCTAAGCTAGATATAACAAATACAAATCATATTCATCTCTCACAATTGCTCTTCTAAGATAGATATTAAAATATCAAATCAACCTCTATCTTCCATATTACAAATGGCTTCTCAAGCCTTTATTTATAGCTTTCCAAATGACCTTTGGCCTTACCCCTTTGTGACCCTTCAATCCTCATGGAAAATGGCACCAATCTTGGATGACCCTTCATATTCAAGCCTTTGAAAAGTCATGTGGTGACCCTTCATGACCAAAAACGTCCTTCCCACTTTTGTCATTATCTTTGGTGACTTTTCGTATTCCTTAAAGTGTCTCTTCATGAGAAATTGCACCCTTACTCTTTTGTCTTCACTTGGTGACTCTTGGTATTCCCCAAGATGACTCTTCATAGGAAAATGCATCTCATCCTTCTTTTGTCTTTACCCCATGGCTCTTCAGCTTCTCCATGGGCCCTTCTTTTGTCTCATATGCAACCAAACATATATTTATTAATATTAAATAAATATTAACTCATATTAGCCAAGATATATTTATTACAAATAACATTAAATGTAATGGGGCCTTTATCACCAATAATACTAGACCTTTGACATCAATGACAATATTTCCAACAATCTCCCCCTTTGTCATTGATGGAAACCTCAATCCTGAAACTGCCACATGCTGTCACCTGCACATCCTATCATTTGAAAACATTTAGTAACTCCCCCTTACTGTAGCAACCTATACATTTTCCTTGTACCTATTTTTTGCACCTATACTTTTACCTGTTATTCTCCCCCTTTGACATCAATGGCAAAGGGCCTACCTAGAGCTAACACTTACCTCCCCCTCACTTGATGCTGAACATTAATGGCAGGAAGTAATAGAAATTACTCCCAACTCCTCTCGCCGATCTTTGAATGTATCCTTTGATCGTGCCTATGAGAAGATGTTTGACAATACATACACATCGTTCCCTATCCTTTGAGCATCTGCAATCAACTCATTTGAATATTTTATTCTAATCTCACAACCTTCTTTATGAAACTTGAATTTATATCCTTAATCACATATTTGACTAACACTCAACAGATTATGCTTAAGACCTTTTACATACAAAACATTTTTAGTCTTAGTTCTACCATAATCCAAACTCAAAGTACCTTTTCCAGCTATCCTGGTAGTGGTTTTATCTCTGAATCTCACTATACCACCATTGATCTTCTTGAGAGATATGAATTTAATTTTATCTCCTGTCATATGCCTCGAACATCTGCTATCAATTAACCATGGCTGATCTTTACCTCTCACATGCAGAGCTGTCTGCACCATCATAGAATCTTCAGGTTGTTTCTTCTACCATGAACATGTATGAACCTTCTCCCTAATGAATGGAGCTTTGAGACTCTAATCCTTCTTCTTGATGAATGGAGCTTTGAAGCTCTGATCTTTTTTGACTGACTTGAACACGCTTCTACAATATTGAGCTATGTGTCTAAAGTTGTTGCACTTGTAGCATACTATGGTCTCTTCATCAAAGCTTGATAGAGGAGCAAAAGAGTTGTGGCTTTTGCTTGACTCTACTTGAATTTTATTCTCCTTATTTCTAAAATTTTTAGCTCTTTTTCTACATTCTAATTTATTATGACCATAATCATTTGAAACACTCCATATGCAAGAATCATTCTAATAGCCTCAAACCATAATACTGATGCAAAATTTTCTTCAAAAATATATTCACTCAAAAGATATACAAATTAATCTTCCAACTCACCTTCTTGTCATGCAACATATCCAAGACCTAATAGCATCCACCATGCTTCAATTTTTTTTGAAAGTGTCTCCTTGAAGCCTAGAAGAGACACCCCACACAATAGGGTTCTAGAAATAAATCTCAGGAGATTCCCACATCTCCTCTATTTCTTCCTTGATCTTCTTGTGTTTTTAGTTTAGAATCCATTTAAGCATGTCTAACCTTTTTGACTTACTAACCTTATCATTTATGATGCTTTTCTTTTTCTCAACTTTTGCAACTATCTTATCTTAACAAAGCTCATGCTCAAATGTAACAAGAGATTCTACACAATCCTTCCTTTCTGATTCTTTTCTACTATAGCAAGTAGTTTATTTTCACTCTTAAACTCAACCTGATCAACCTTTACTATTTTAGGTCTCCAAACCTGAATTTGTCTTTTCTCATATTTTCTAGGGTCTCTATATCCTTTGACATACCTTGAATATCTCTTTACTTCATTTTGACATAATCTAGCAATATGGCCAACCTCATGACAACAAAAGCAAATAATATTTCTCATACCTTTTTCTTGAATGTGACTGAGATCTCCCTTTGATTGATTGCTTCTCCTCACACAGTCTCTTGCCCTATGACCAACATGATGACAAACAAAACAACAGCCATGAAAAGAATTTGAAAACTTAAAAGCATTGGGCTGCCTGATTGGCTTCTTTGATTTTCCTGCAAAACTTGCATCCTTCTTTCCTTGGAATAATATTTCATGATCTTTTTCAACCTTGAGTATAAGCTTATCATGATTATCCTTTAAAGAACCTAACTCAACCTTCAACTGATTACACTCTTCTTCTTTTGATGTTAAAATTGAAGTTGTAACCTCTAACTGATTCTTAAGATCCTGAATAAATATCTTATTTTATTTTACTTCTATATCCAACTTATAATCCAAGATACACACCTTTTCCTTAAGAGCCTCAACCATAGATTTCAACTCTTGATTCTCCTTCTTTAGCTGCTTGGCCATCTTATGCTTTTCTTTGATCTACCTTCAAGTTGTTAAACCCTTTTTGAAGGAACCTACTCTGATACTAATTGTTAAGCATGAAATATACTGAGAGGGGGGGGTGAATTAGTATATTATATATCTTATAAAACTTTCCCTTTATCAAATTCCACTTAATCAAACATTCAAGATATGCAATAAAACTTAAACAATAAAAATCACACAAGATAGAGAGAGACACCAGATATAACATGGGAACCCAATGTGGTAAAAACCATGGAGAACAATCTCAAGTATATTCATGAGAACAAACCCACAAGAGCACCATACCCCTTTGCCGAGTACCAACCTCAGCTACAATTCATGAGCACCAACCCACAAGAGCTTCAAACCCCTTTTTTGAGCACCAACCCAACTACTATTCGTGAGCACCAACCCACAGGAGCACCAACCCCTTTGCCAAGCACCAACCCAACAATAATTCATGAGCACCAACCCACAGGAGCACCAACCCCTTTGTGTATACCACACACCTATCTCTCAATGTTGATATCTCAACAAATGATAGATCAATACAACATCTCCTTCCTCTCTCTCACCTTTGCTCTTCTAAGCTAGATATAACAAATACAAATCATATTCATCTCTCATAATTGATCTTCTAAGCTAGATATTACAATATTAAATCAACCTCTATCTTCCATATTAAAAATGGCTTCTCAAGCCTTTATTTATAGCTTTCCAAATGGCCTTTGGCCTTCCCCCTTTGTGACCCTTCAATCCTCATGGAAAATGGCACCAATCTTGGATGACCCTTTATATTCAAGCCTTTGAAAAGTCATGTGGTGACCCTTCATGACTAAAAACATCCTTCTCACTTTCATCCTTATCTTTGGTGACTTTTCATATTCCTTAAAGTGTCCCTTCATGAGAAATTGCGCCCTTACTCTTTTGTCTTCACTTGGAGACTCTTGGTATTCCCCAAGATGAATCTTCATGGGAAAATGTGTCCCATCCTTCTTTTGTCTTTACCCCATGGCTCTTCAACTTCTCCATGGGCCCTTCTTTTGTCTCATATGCAACCAAAAATATATTCATTAATATTAAATAAATATTAACTCATATTAGCCAAGATATATTTATTACAAACAACATTAAATGCAATGGGGCCTTTATCACCAATAATACTAGACCTTTGACATCAATGACAATATTTCCAACATACTACTATCCTCTATCATGTATAAAACATATAATTGTACTAACTTATAACAAAATAAATCAAACTTAGGTTCCTTATAGGATGCCCCTACATCATACTACTAAGCTAAGAAAGCTTTGCCATAGATGTTTGAATGTTACACTTGGTATATGTTGTAGCTGGAATGTAATGAACCTCATCATATAATTTATCCTCTTCCACTTGCCTCTCATAGAGGTGAACATTCTCTTGGGATCCATATTTAGGCCTTCTCTACTTCATCTCTTTCAACACCATACCTGAACACAAAACAAAGTTGTTAAGAAAACCATGTCTATTATTATCTTTAGCTTGCCTTGATGGTATATTCCACTCTTTCTCCTCTACATACTATCTCATCTTCTCCTTATCTATATCTTCAATCATTGATGTAATTCTACACTCTTCTTCCTTCACCAATGATTCTTGTGCTGCCCATTCTATCTCACATTCAACATCTTCTTGATTCTATCTTGCCTCTTTCTTATGTAAACTCATCCTTTGTTGTTGTATATCATCATATTTACTACCCTCTTTCTCTTACACATTTAAGGACTGCATGATTTCTTTAAATACCTCATCTTCTTGATTTAGCACTTCTACATAGTCACCTTATGCATGAGTATGTTGTATATTGCCCATTTCATCAATATCCTCCTCTTGTTCAAGACTTTCTTTCAAACATTTATGTTCATCTATCATTCTTATTTTAGCTACTTGTTCTTTACCTATATTTCCATCACAAACCATCATGTTAGAAACAAAACTTGGAGCCTTCATGGATCTCTTATGGGATGCCTCCTTCTTGGATAATTCAACCTCCATCTTCTTCACTTGTTTGGTGTTCATCCCAAACTATCTCCTTTCCATCTCATCTATAATCTCTTCCATTATTTTACTATCCTGTTTCACATAAACTTGATTTCCATACTTGCCTTGGCTTTCTTCTCTCTTAAGCACTCTCATAGGTGTTATATCCTCTTCTTTCTTTTGAAAAATATTTTTTGCCACCTTACACTCTTATTTATCTTCTCTCATGCCCATCTTTGTGGACTCATAAATTTTCATGGTATTCAACTCAAGACAACTCACCTTGTATTCTTTAGGTGCTTTGATCAAACCCAAACTCTTCATTACATGACTCTAATACTACCTTGTCATCATCATCATCATGATTCTTTCATTTCTTCCATCTTCTTCACCTTTAAATGGGATAAGTGTATATGTCTTTCCATTCTACTTAATAATGTATGTGTTTACTTGATCATAATGGATGGTATGATTATCAAACTTCCATGGTCTCCCTAGTAATAAATGACACACATCTATAGACAAAATATCACATAACTCTTGATCTTTATACCTTCCTATCTAAAACTCAACCCAACTCTATTCACTTATCAGTATTTGGTGTCTTTTATGAACCCATGAAACTTTGTATGGCTATGGATGTTGTATTCTCTTTAATGTAAACTTTTGAACCATCTCCAAAGAAAAAATGTTATTATTACTACCTCCATCAATGATTAGATTACACACTTTACCTCTTGTCTTGCATCTGCTCCTAAACAAGATTCTCCTTTGGGTTAGTTCTTTGAATTGTTTTTGCTACAATAGTACTCTCCTCATGATCAATGAATCATTCCTATAATGCCACCTCTCCTCATTCACTTCTCTTACTCTCTGTTATTGCATATTATTTCTCATATTCCTTAAACACTTTATTTCCCTATGTCCTTCTCTTTAGCAATTCCGACATCACCCCTGAAATCTCTATCTTGGTCCTTATCTTGTTAGACCTTCTTCTCTTCTTATTATACCATCCACATATGGTTTAGTCTACCTTTCATGGTTTTTTCCCATTCCATCTTGACCTTTTGCTTCATGTACTTTTGGTCTCTCTTAAACCACTTCTCTATTTCCTCTCTCATTTATTCTTGCTTGCAAAGGTACTAACTGACCTTGCTGCTTACCATTCCCTTATCTTTTTGATATTTGTTCTCTCCATAATAACATATTAAATGGATTCCATCCTCATAACTAATGGATAAATAAATTGAGTTACCTGGTCTACCATCTGCTTGACCAAATCATCATCTTCTTTGCTTGTTCTCTCCATGGAGCACCGTCCTTAATCACCTATCCTACATTTCACTTCAAAACACATTTTTAATCCTTTCAAAATCCAAGATAATATATTTTATACATCTGATACTAAAATTATGTATATCATATACCAATTACTATCATAATTTTCCTTATTCATACACTTTTCCTTTCACAATGACTTCTCGATTCAATTAATAATGCAAGACATGAAATTTCTAAGTTTCTTGTCTATGTTAGGTGGATTCCATAATATTTTTAATTAGTTATTTAGGTTAAATTTATCCTCTAAATCACTTATAAACACTTATTTTAACAATCCATAACTCTTCTTGCACTTCCCAAGACTCAACTCATTCCTTTTGACAATTTTGTCAACTCTACCAATAGTCCTTGTAGCCTTTTTTGGCTCAATATTCCTTTGTACAAAATTATACCTTCCATTATTTGAAAAATAATTCTTGGTAAAGATACCCTCTATAAATAATCATCTAACCAAAAGGTTAAAAACTTCAAATCTTACATTTAATCCCCTTTTAAACTCAAAGTATGCCTCTATTTAGGCCTTTTAGGCTCATTTACCCCTTTTCCAAACTCAATCAGATTTAATCGATATAATTGGATCCAACACACAAGAATCTATGTTATTAGATTTAATTACATTTAAGGGACCAAATTATAAAATTTATATTTTTTTATAGTTAGAAATGCCTAAACCTCCCTAACCCTAGTTTAGTGTTTTACCATGCTCTATCAAAGATGAGAGCAGTTAAAATTCAACTGAGAGTGACTTAACAGGTTTCAAATCATCAATTTAGGTTTAAGAGGTATTTATATACCTGGGGTAACTATCCAATCATTTACTCATGCTTCCTAATCCACTTTTATAGCTTCTCACATCAAAATATTCTTGACTGTGTCAAGAAAAAGATAGTCTACAATTATGTCTCTAGGTTAGGAACCTTATAAAAAGTTTTTTTTATCAAAAAAATATTTAAAATATTTCAATGGAATCATATACACTTACTAAGTCATCCTAGAACAATGGGAAAAATGATTCTTTACCCTTATCTCTCAAGAAGTCACAAACACAATCCAAGCCACAAGGTCTCTTACAATCATCAAGGTTTTGTTTGTAAAAATATTCAACAATATTGATCTCTTATTTGATAATGATTCATTTAAATTTAAATCACTCATGCCACCTTCATAAACATGTAAAAACTATATTTATAATATCTTTAACACATGCACATTAAATTATTGTCTACACTTAAAAGTATTAGTACCCAACACAGGGTCTACCTATGACTATTTTAAACCACAAATGAATTTGATCAATTTTAATTCAATTTGTAACCTCAAATACATTCCAAAATATTTTCAAGAACATATATATCCATTACCAAATTTCATTTTAATGTCTATCACATAAGACATAGTCTTCAATAAGTAAAAGTCACAAGGACAAAGGTTATGTGTATTCTCAAACCAAAATTCTTTTTTTCTTTATAGAATGGAATAATTATTCACCAATGGATTTCCATTAGTTTTAAATACTCTTTAAAATAATTATCAATGTCATTATTTCATTAAATAAAACACTTACAATGGAAACAACAACAAAATTATCACAAAATAATGTCTAAATATTTTTTATTCAAAATAGGGGTTTTACATTCATCTTCATACCAGCCTATTAAAAATCACCTTCTTCTATTTATTCAAATGGGATCACAACTAAATACCACAACAATAACTCCTAGAGTCTTAAAAAGTTACATAACTAAATCTTGGAATGTTTTCCCTCTGAATGGTCATTGAGTTACATGGCATGATTTTGTGTCTTTTACACATGATAACTATTATATAACCTTAAATATATGTTATATAACATTTTAAGGACCTCTCATAATGATAAAAAATTTAGACACACTTATATATCTTGCCACCTCCATGGAATACATCAAAGTCCTTATATAAGGCTCAACAACATTTGAATTTTCAAATAGTATTTTTAGTGGGAAATGCCAATATTTAAATTCTATGCATCTTTAGACCAACTGGACATCGCCTATAGACTAATGTTATCCTCTATCACCTATAAAACATCTAATTATACTAATGTAGATAAAATTGAATCAAACTTGGGTTCCTTATAGGATGCCACTACATGATGAAAACATGATCTTTAAATGGAAACAAGACACTCAAATAAAGTTGGTGATACTAGGGGTTTTCAATATCAATGGTCATAGATAACCCGACCTATAAAATTGAGTTTTTAGTAACTATTTATGTATAAATATCATCCCATAAAGGATGGTATGCATAAAAAGTAAAAATTTCCTACCACCCCACTTCAGGTTACCTACTCTTTAGGACCCCTTACATAGTTTTTAGTCTACTATAAATATTGGGTACATATGTGAGAAAGTATGTGGCACTAATATATGAAGATATAATGATATAATGATACCTTATACCCTAATCTAATCACCTACCATACCTTAATGAACATCGACTCTATCATAAGATTAACTATGGATTTTGAGATTTGACTAATTTAGGAGATGTGCCAATAGTGTGATCTAAATTTTAAGATGTAATTGCCTTTTAAAATTTGTCTTTTCTTATGATATGGATTTTAATTATTTTAATTATTTTATTCCCTTTCTATTCAGATTCAAAAAATAAAACATGGGTGCTAAAGATGACTATCACTAAAGAATTTACACTTGGTATCTAGATGAGTAGACCTAAACATTGTGGTGTCTAAGAATCCTATACTTTAAAATTAGAAAAATTTACAATCTCAAAAAAAAATTTAATGAGCCCAAAAGTATAGTGTAAAATAAGGAATGAATAGAATTGATCATAAAATGACTAGGTTGCACCAAACACAAAAAAATATATAAGGGAAAAATGATACAATGTTAGGTAGGTAAGGGTCATCATCATGATAAATGATACATGTGAATGAATATGTGAATATGGATGTATATAATTTTACTACAAAATAATATAATTTATTCTAAGTGAAAGAAATTGCTACTCTTGATTGTTGACTTATCTTTTGAGAAATACACCTATCTAAGGTTGGGAGTAAGAGAAATATATGGAATAAAATGATAAGTGTTTGTGAGGAAGGATTGATCCTATATGACTTATTAAAATTCAAATAAAAATTTGAAAAATCCTAGAGGTGTAAGTAAACAACCCTAAAGAGGGTGGATAAAATTAAAAAAAACCAATGAACTAAAAAGAGGAAATAATGGATAAGTAATAGAAAATTTGAATGGATGTTTGTGAGGAAGTCTTGGTAATATATTAGGTTTTAAAATGCAACTCATAAATTTAAAAACTAAGTGGTGTTAGTATATACATAAGACCCAAGGACCTTGGATATGTGTTAGTGCTAATGTGTGAGAGAAAACTAGTTGCTTGTCTAGTCCAACACTTTGTCAAAAAAAAATTTGCATTGGCATATAATGAAAGGGGATATCCTTGCATGATCACCTAAGTCATGGATAAATAGAGGATACAAGGTAGATTATGTTCAGCTACATGCAATGGTAATGTCTACACCATCTTACATTTTATTAGGCATACTCATAGGGACTTTGGAGTGTGCTCAATATTTCCTTAGTAAAACATGGTAGAAAGAATGACATAAATGAGCATAGCACAAACACATCATATATATAATTATATTATATTGTCAATGGGGTGACATCTAATAATATTATACATTTATAACAAGGATATAAAATCAATCCATTACTTATCAACTCAAGATTACATGGAATGAAAAATTCTCAAATGCACTATTGTCACTTGGATTTTTACCCTTTGAGGATATATATTAACTCTCCTCATCTAGGTGGCATAATTGAAACACCTCTAGGCTTGTGGGTAGCCTATGAATGAGGTGAATCTCTAGATAGGGATAGCTCCCTTGATGTACCACTTTAGATCACTACTATACCTAAACTTTATGAGGGAAAAGGGAGAGAGAAAATTAAAATCAAACTATCCTAATGGAGTGTATACACAAAATAATTTGATGACTTCAAACCATTTACATATTACACATGAGAATAAATGACTAACCAAACATACACTTTTCTAATTTGAATCTTCTCACATTAATGTTTCATTATGAGGTTATGGATGAATGTTTAGGCTATGAGGGCTAGATAAGATGCCTTGAGTGGTACTAGTAAATAAGATAACTCACTTAACCTTGACACTTCCTAGAACACTTCACATGACCAACAATAAGAAGCTACAGATAGGTGAGAGAATGAGATAACATGCTAAGGAATCCATAGTCTTCACTAGGCAAGATCCGTCATTAAATTAAAACACATTATGAATAGTTATAAAAGAGGTAAAAATAAGTATTCTTATTGATCAAATGATATAAAAATTATCAAGGCTTCACCATACTCAGGTGGAGCATAATTTATAAAGGCCAAAATGGCTAGTTCTTATAGAACTTGAGAGAGAGAAGAGAAGGGAGAAGTCTAAGGGTCACAAGGACATTTTTCAAGCTGATAAAATGAGTTAATTTTGCATGGGAAGAGATTTTGGAATGGATCATTCAAGGTTACAAAGCACAAGTGTCCATATAAGGCATGAAACTCTTGCAATGTGGCATAAAAGTTCTCATCCTAGCTCAAAAAATTGCTTTCATGATTTAACCTTACTTGAACATCCCAAAAATTATTAGGGATAGGTCTGATGATTGGAATGAGAGGGAAGGTTTTCATACATGCCTTTCCATATTCCTTCTCATCTAGAATTTTTTGGAAGTGAGCCATCACTACCTATAGTCTAAAAAACTCCTCTTTCCCACACCTTGCACACTTGGCCTCAAATTTATCTTTATTTTTTCATGAAAATACATAAATATAAGTGTATGACATGTTTAAATACCCTCCATGGCCTTATAATCATCATGCACACCTTAGAATTAGTTTACTTAAAGCTTTCCATCCTTCTCACTACCATGTTCACTATGCTAGTTTTGACTGGCTGAGAGGAAGTTATTTGTTGAGGCACCTATGAGTTTTATGAAGCAATAAATTTTCATCAAGATTTATATTAACTCTCAATATTCCATTCCATGTGATTGGCATATTTATACTCCTTTTAGAACCTACAAAACACATAATTTTTTTAATAAAATCCTATGTTATACCCTATCCATATAATTTTATATAACTCATCTTGATGAGTATCTTGAGAGAGTCCTCTACAACATCCAATCATCACTATAGAAAAACTATGCCATTTGATAATCTTTCCAACTTCATTTCCTTCATCAAGTTTTGATTAAGGGTTTGTAAGGGTTTTAGGTGATTTCCACTCTTTGTTGGAAATATTGTCATTGATGTCAAAGGTCTAGAATTATTGGTGTAAAAGGCCCCATTGCATTTAATGTTGTTTGTAATAAATATATCTTGGCTAATGTGAGTTAATATTTATTTAATATTAACAAATATATTTTTGGTTACATATGAGACAAAAGAAGGGCCCATGGAGAAGTCAAAGAGCCACAGGGTAAAGACAAAAGAAGGATGGGACGCATTTTCCCATGAAGAGTCATCTTGGGGAATTTCAAGAGTCACCAAGTGAAGACAAAAGAGGAAGGGTGTAATTTCTCATGAAGGGACACTTTGAGGAATATGAAAAAGTCACCAAGATAAGGACAAAAGTGGGAAGGATGTTTTTGCTCATGAAGGGTCACCACATGACTTTTCAAAGGCAAAGATATGAAGGGTCATACAAGTTTGGCACCATTTTCCATGAGGATTGAAGGGTCACAAAGGGGGAAGACCAAAGGTCATTTAGAAAGCTATAAATAAAGGCTTGAGAAGCCTTTTGTAATATAGAAGATAGAGGTTGATTTGATATTGTAATATCTAGCTTAGAAGAGCATTTGAGAGAGAAGAATATGATTTGTATTTGTTATATCTAGCTTAGAAGAGCAAAAGTGAGAGAGAGGAAAGAGATGTATTGAACTATCATTTGTTGAGATAGAAACATTGAGAGATAGGTGTGTGGTATACACAAAGGGGTTGGTGTTCCTGTGGGTTGGTGCTCACGAATTGTTGTTGGGTTGGTGCTCAGCAAAGGGGTTGGTGTTCTTATGGGTTGGTGCTCATGAATTGTTGCTGGGTTAGTGCTTGACAAAGGGGTTAGTGCTCCTATGGGTTGATGCTCATGAATTGTTGTTGGGTTGGTGCTCGGTAAAGGGGTTGGTGATCTTGTGGGTTGGTGCTCATGAATTGTTGTTGGGTTGGTGCTTAGTAAAGGGGTTGGTGATCCTGTGGGTTGGTGCTCATGAATAGTTGTTGGGTTGGTGCTCTTGCAAGTTTTTTCTTGTGAATATTGTTTGGGTTGGTGCTCATTCATATACTTGAGATTGTTCTCCATGGTTTTTCCAACATTGAGTTTCCATGTTATATATGGTGTCTCTCTCTATCTTGTGTGGTGTTTATTGTTTAAGTTTTATTGTATATCTTGAATGTTTGATTAAGTGGAATTTGGTTAAGGGAAAGTTTTATAAAATATATGATATACTGATTCACCCCCCTCTTAGTATATCATGTGCTTAACAATTGGTATCAGAGCAGGTTTCTTTTTGAAAAGTCTTATAGCTTGAAGGTAGATTGAGAAAGCATGATGGTTAGGTCATAGGAAGGATTTTCTACAAATAAGGCACCTTTGTTTGATGGGATGAATTATTTTTTTTGGAGCATGAGAATGAAGGTTTATTTGATGGCCATTGGATTTGACATATGGAAAGTAGTGGTGGAGGAATATTAAGATCCACAGATATCTGTAATTACTCCAACAAAAAAGAAGGCAAGTGAATGTAATGCTAAAGCTTTAAATGTTATTTTATGTGGTTTATGTGAATTTGAATTTGTCAAAGTTATGTAATGTAAATTTGCTCATGAAACTTGGCTAAAACTTGAGAATATTTACAAAGGTGATGGAAAGGTTCAGCAAGCTAAGATTTAGATTTTTAGAAGATAGTTTGAAAGTTTAAAGATGGAAGAAGAAGATATAGCAAGTTATCTTTTGCGAGTTGATCAAATTGTAAATCAGATTCAAGGTCTTGGAGAAACTTTGGATGAGTCAAAGGTCGTGCAAAAGGTTTTTATCTCTACCAATGAGATATGATGCAAAGGTTTCGGCAATCGAGGAGATGAAGAATTTATCCAAGCTAAAGATGGATGAGCTTCATGGTATACTCATGGCATATGAGATGCAGACAGAACAAGATAAACCCTCAAAGAGAGAAGTGGCTTTCAAGACATCAAAGAAAGAGAAAGCTAAGATTCAAGAATCAAGT
This sequence comes from Torreya grandis, assembly GCA_037957365.1. Classification (NCBI taxonomy): domain Eukaryota; kingdom Viridiplantae; phylum Streptophyta; class Pinopsida; order Cupressales; family Taxaceae; genus Torreya; species Torreya grandis. Next base: position 1,993,554 of record JARHVA010001981.1, on the reverse strand, counting down.
GATAGTTCCAGTGATGATGAAGATGACAATGGAGCACTTTTCATTCACAAGCTGAATAGAGGAACAAGTAAATATCAAGGAAAATTACCTTTTAAATGTTTTAATTATGGAAAGATTGGACATTTTTTAGCTATATGACCAAATAAGGGTAATGATGATGAAGAATAAAATACTACATACAAGAAGAATTTCAAAGGCAAATCCAAGAAAGGATTCGAGAAGAAGATCCTGTATTCTAAGGATCCTAGCTCAGTCGAAGATAGTGGAGTCAGCAATTCAGAAGAAGAAGAGATTCTATTCATGGCCATATATGAAGATGATTAAGAAGAAGAAGAGGAGGAAGCTAAAGTGAATATGTAAGGAGAACTCATTTTTTCCCTTGAAGAGTTAAAAGCTATTGAGAAGAAGAATCAAAGATTAAAGTGCGAGATCAAGAAAAATGAACAGGAGTCAAAGGAAATTATTGATGATCTAACAACACACTTGGAAGAAGCCAAGAAGAATGAAGAATATCTCATAGCACAGTTGGAAATAGCAAGAAAATAATGTCAAAGGTATGTTATTGAAATTGCCTCTTTAAAAGAAGATATTGAGAAAGTAGTCAATGGTAAAGTAGTTAGTGATTCAAAATTTGAGGATATCACTAGCATGCTAAATAAGATATTGGAAAGTCAAAAAGCAAATTTAGATAAGACAGGGATTAGATTTGAAAAGAAAAAGAGCTATGCTAAAGCTCTTAAAAAAGAGGAAATAAAAAGGGGATAAATGAAGAATACAGAGGACATTTCAAATAGATAAGGCTACAACGAACAAAGCTACAAAAGGTAATCAGGTCAGAGATATACAGACAGGTATTATTTTTATGGTTATTGTTTTTATTATAATGGATATGGTCATAAGAAATTAGAATGTAGAAAAAGAGATAAAATTTTAGAAATAAGGAGAAGGAAAGTCAAGTAGAGTCAAGCAGGAGGCCACAACTCTTTTGCTCCTCTATCAAGCATTGATGAAGAGACCATAGTATGCTACAAGTGCAACAAATTCAGACACATAGCTTGGTATTGTAGAAGTGTGTTCGAGTCAGTCAATAAGGATCAAAGTTTCAAAGCTCCATTCATCAAGAAAAAGGTTTAGACATGTTCATGGCAAAATAAATAACCTAAAGATTCTATGATGGTTCAGACAGCCTTGCATGTAAGAGGTAAATATCAGCCATGGTTAATTGATAGTAGATGTTCAAGGCATATGACAGGAGATAAAAGTAAGTTCATTACTCTAAAGAAGATCAATGGTGGTATAGCGAGATTCAGAGATAAAACCACTGCCATGATAGCTGGAAAAGGTACTTTGAGTTTGGTTATGGTAGAACTAAGACTAAGAATGTTTTATATGGAAAAGGTCTTAAGCATAATCTATTGAGTGTTAGTCAAATATGTGATCAAGGATACATACTAAAGTTTCATAAAGAAGTTTGTGAAATTAGAATAATAGATTCAAATGAGTTGATTATAGATGCTCAAAGGACAGGGAACAATGTATATGTATTGTCAGATATCTTCTTAAAGGCACGATCAAAGGACGCATTCAAAAGATTTGTGAGATGAGTTGGGAGTAATTTCTATTACTTCCTACCATTGATGTTTAGCATCAATTGAGGGGGAGCCAAGTGTTAGCTCTAGGTAGGCCCTTTGCCATTGATGTCAAAGGGGGAGAATAATAGGTATAGGTATAGGTGAAAAAATAGGTACAAGGAACAGGTACAAGTTGCTATAGCAAGGGGGAGTTACTATATGTTTTTAGATGATAGTATGTGCAGGTGACAGGATGTGGTAGTTTCAAGATTGAGGTTTCCATTAATGACAAAGGGGGAGATTGTTGGAAATATTTTCATTGATGTCAAAGGTCTAGCATTATTGGTGTAAAAAGACCCATTTCATTTAATGTTGTTTGTAATAAATATGTCTTGGCTAATGTGAGTTAATATTTATTTAATATTAATGAATATATTTTTGGTTGCATATGAGACAAAAGAAGGGCCCATGGAGAAGTCAAAGAGCCATTGGGTAAAGACAAAAGAAGGACGGGATGCATTTTCCCATGAAGAGTCATCTTGGGGAATTCCAAGAGTCACCAAGTGAAGACAAAAGAGGAAGGGCACAATTTCTCATGAAGGGACACTTTGAGGAATACAAAAAGTCACCAAGATAAGGACAAAAGTGGGAAGGACATTTTTGATTATGAAGTGTCATCACATGACTTTTAAAAGGCAAGGATATGAAGGGTCATACAATTTTGGTGCCATTTTCCATGAGGATTGAAGGGTCACAAAGGGGGAAGGCCAAAGGTCATTTGGAAAGCTATAAATAAAGGCTTGAGAAGCCATTTGTAATATGAAAGATAGAGGTTGATTTGATATTGTAATATCTAGCTTATAAGAGCATTTTAGAGAGAAGAATATGATTTGTATTTGTTATATCTAGCTTAGAAGAGCAAAGGTGAGAGAGAGGAAAGAGATGTTGTATTGAACTATCATTTGTTGAGATAGCAACATTGAGAGATAGGTGTGTGGTATACACAAAGGGGTTGGTGCTCCTGTGGGTTGGTGCTCGGCAAAGGGGTTGGTGCTCTTATGGGTTAGTGCTCATGAATTATTGTTGGATTGGTGCTCAACAAAGGGGTTGGTGCTCCTGTGGGTTGGTGCTCACGAATTGTTGCTAGGTTGGTGCTCGGCAAAGGGGTTGGTGCTCACAAATTGTTGTTGGGTTGGTGCTCAGCAAAGGGGTTGGTGCTCCTATGGGTTTGTGCTCATGAATATTGCTAGGTTGGTGCTCAACAAAGGGGTTGGTGCTCCTGTAAGTTGTTGCTTGCAAATATTATTTGGGTTGGTGCTCATTCATATACTTGAGATTGTTCTCCATGGTTTTTCCCACATTGGGTTTCCACGTTATATCTAGTGTCTCTCTCTATCTTGTATGGTTTTTATTATTTAAGTTTTATTTCATATCTTGAATGTTTGATTAAGTGGAATTTGGTTAAGGGAAAGTTTTATAAGATATATGATATACTGATTCACCCCCCTCTCAATATATCCTATGCTTAACACTCTTAAGCTTTGTTCATAAATTTTTGACGTTAGAACTACAAACCAATTTCACAATATCACTATTTAGGATCCTCTCTATCACCTCCAACCTTATTGGATTACCATGCATAGCCTCAAGGGATATGTGAGCACTTTAACTTGGCCTATCGAGCTTGTTTCTTCACTTTGCACAGGCCTGAGTTAGTTTTGAGCTCAAAAATGGATTATTTGTGCTTTCTCCAAAATTTTGAGACTTTAAAACATCTTAAATGACCTTATACACATTTTTTTATATGTTTTAATGTTCATCTACATCTAGAAATGAAAATGACCTTGTCATATGGATACTATGTTTGAACCTTGCCTAATAGGCTTGTTGTAACCCTTGTGGTCTAGGTCATCTAATTAGGATTTTATGAATTTAAAAATATTTAACACATATTAAATTACCCCAAAAACATTCTTTAACAAGTTAGAGTACTCACCTAAGGTTATATGTGAAAATGCCTTCTCATTTAGACTTTTAGGCCTAGCCATGCCTAGTATGCCTATATACAAATTTGAGGGTTTAGAGCACCCTGTTAGGTTTCATATTGATGTCAGATTATTATCATGTTTTATTAGGTGTATTTCAACCTATCCTACCTTATTTAATGGTATTTCTATCTTCTAGTCTACCCTTCTCACCCTTCTTCTCTAACTTGGTAGTTTATGCATAAAATGAAGTGCCCTCTATCTAAGACAAAATAGAGGGCACTTCCCCTATTCACTCAAAAAAATTGAAGTTTTTTTGGCCTTAATTGAGTTATAAGTATGTTCAATACCAATTTTCAGCCCTTGACTAGGTCATTTTACCCTTCAACTCTCTCAAGATCCAAAATAGACTTGTACAATAAAGCACTATGCACAGTGTTTTGATGTAGACTAAGTATGCATGATTGGAGCCCTCTATCTACTTGTTATAATATAATGAGGGTATTTTATATTTTTTAAAACATTATTATAACATTTAAAATTCTTACCAACTCTCATATTCCATCATTGCATCTTGAAACCTTTTCTTACTCAGTCGAGCTTAACTAGTAAGCTAACCCTATTTATATGTTTCCCCTACTTGTAGGTGACAATTACCTTCTTGGAGCTACTTAAATTGATATGGTGTCATATTAAACACCTAAAATACATAAAATTATTCCTTGAGTCACCCATGTTATATATTTTCTATGTCAAAGAATTAGAGTATCCCTCATCTAAGTCACTGTCAGCATATAGTCACTTATAACTAACTATGTTTGAGCCATCAGGGCCTATAGGTGTAGATTTTACATTGGAAAACTTGTTATGTTCTTTTGGATATCATATACACCTAGTAAAATCTACACAAAAATCCAAAAAAATAACAAAAAAATCATCTAAATCTAAGTCTATATACAAAATCCAAATATGTAATAATATTAAATTTTAGGAAAGTTTTTTAAATTCTTTTTTTATTTATCACATAGCCTATATGTTTTAACTATGTATATGGATGATTGTATGGAAAAATTAATAAGGTGATTAATTTAAAAAAAAATTAATATTCACTAAGGATACAAATCGGATTCACCTAAATAAACCTAAGGGGGTTTTTGATATGGTCTCTTAAAATGAAACCTACCTTATAGCCCTATTTTATACTACCAGCCAAATGACCCAAACCTCTATTTTCTTATTTTAGGGAAAATAGTCCCTAAACCTATATTCATTATCTTGAAAATGGTTTCTAACTCTATTTTATCAATCTCACACCTTAAATAGGTCTATAATGTTAAACACCAAATGCTATGAATTCAAATAAGTTTCCATCACTTTTTTCCATGCTCCAATATAAATCCTTAGCTCTTTGTTAAGCCACCTATAGGTGTCCATTTGCACATACAAGTAGTGAGGATGAATAGTTGGTAGAAAACATGACTTGTAAGATTAAAATGATTTTTTATCTCTTTCAATGTTCCCAAGTAGTCTCTTTTCATCTATCAAAAACTTTTCCCAGCTTAGACACTTCTTTTCAACATAATTGGTTTCTAAGAAGGCACCTTTAGGTGGATATTAAGTTGCTTATAAGAAATGTATATAATTATGAATCATACACAAGGTGTATGAGCCTTAAAAAATCATTACATCTCCCTCAAATGTTAAAAAGGATACCTTAAAACCTATGAAGACTTAGAAAAATTTAAGACATCTTCATTTCAATGTGGTACTCTTCCTCCATGATACCTACAGATGTACATCCATCGATGTCAAACTACATATGTTGCTTATGGTTGTAATAGTTATCTTTTTACACTCTTTAAAGGATCTCACTTATTTTTTCTTTCTATGGTGATGTATTCAACTTCTCAAGACTATAAGTATACCTCCATGGACATGTTAAAAGTCTTGCACAGTTCATCTAATTGACTGTGTGTCAACCCTATAGCAGAATAAATGATATGGTAGTTATGATTGTAGTATCATGGAAAATTTATTTGAATATTGAATATAATAGGTCAAAGGGAATAAATATATAATTTAAAACATGTAAATTAACCTAACACAACCCCGTAAAGTCACCTTCAAAGCATGAAGGTTTTGAAGATAGTGGAAACTACCCATAACATAAAATGGTACATTCTCTTGAAACTTGAGATAACTTGTTCATTAAAACACAATGAAATATGAAAATAAAAATTGGGAGAATTTGATAATATATCCAACATTTTATGGAGTCAACATCACCAACTAGTTTATACGGACTTATCCAAAATGGAGCAAAACCTATAGGGTACAAAGTTTAGTAAGAAAAAAAACATAGTCAACTTAATGAGGATGGTTAATAAATAATAAGACACAATTATTCTAACTCTTTTTATTTAAATTAATATATTTTATTTTAATTTCACATCACAAATATTTTTGACTTGGAAGTTCTCTAACTATCTGTACCAAGCATAAACTTGTTGACTAGTTTTATGTGTCTAGAAGGGTAAAGGAGTAGAATGGTTTTATCTCAATTTTAACACTTCTAGAGTATTTAAATAATGTAAATCGATATGAGTAAGATTAATAGTCATCTCATGACCTTCTCCCATGTGTCACTTTCCTTCATGGGTCATACAAGTGCCAAACTCTTTTCTTTTCCCAAGAAAACTGCTCTTTCTTCGAAATAACCTATCACTTTTAGTTATGAATAGTTTATTAAGACATAATAGGAAAAAATTAACATGAAATCACCCTTATTACACCTTCAAACTTCCCCTATGAGGCCTTACAATTCATTTAATACCCTATTTTGACCCTAAAATGACTCAAAAGGACATAAGGACTAAAATGACTAATGACCGAGGCTAATATAACATGATATGACATTAAATGACATATGATATACCTCATGAAAAAATATTATACCCCCTATAAACCTATAAAAATCAATTTTTTACCTATAAGGGTCCCAATTTGACATGTAGGTCAAATTTGGTCAACAAATTGGCGACTTATAGGGGTAGCATGCCTGCTATACTAACTAGACCAATAGCCTTATTAGTCCATTAGGATTATGGAGCCATCTAAAGTCTAAGAAAAATAATAATACTTTTACTATTGACTACAATATTTGATCAAGACAAGACCAATTACTACCTCAACCATACAAAACAAAAGACATACACAAAACAAAAGCAAACACACATGTGCTTCATGAGCACTTATGGAACACGCACACCAAACTAAACAAACTAACCCAAACACTAAATAACCTAAGATAAAAACTCCCTCTTGAATCAAAAAGGAATTTTGAAACCCTTCTTTCTTTATGACATGAATGAATGGATGAGCCATATAGTCTTTTGATCCTTGACATTGATGCCTCCAAATTTTTCATGATGTTTGGCAACTTCATTGGAATGATGTTTAATGAGAACCAGGTAGTTTAAAATAGGTTGGATATGTAAATTAAATTCTCTTACATCCAAATAGCCTCAAATTTCTCATATGGATAATCAATTATAACCTTTGATGGTGGTTCAAAAAAGCATATCTTCTTGATTTCTGTAGTGCTCTCAATAAGGTTGGGTTTCTTCTCAGCTACAAGTTTTCCTAGCTCATCAAGAAGATTTACATATTCTACCCAATATTGATCATTGTAATCCATTGAAGACTATTTCTTCACCTTGTCATGTACTTGATCCTCAACTTGGCAAAGCTCTTGAAATAGCTTCATTTGTAGTTGTCAATCATTTTTGTCCTCTTTATCATCTAGAACCACTACCTCTTCAATATTATCTTATTGATGTGTGAGGTCATCAAGATGGTGTTCTTCAAGATTTAATTCATCTAAGTGTGATTCAAAATTAGGCTGAGTTATTAGATCATCTTCAATAACAACAACTTCCACCTTGGTCTCAAAAGAATTTTCTAGGACTGCAACCTCTCTGGGGATGACTTAAAACTGTTCTCCATCCATAATAGCACATTCATCTTCAAAATTAGGACCTATTGAGAGATATAAATATTTATATAAGCTATCGTAAATTAAATTTTATTCTCAAGGGCTACAATATCTTCCATCTCCTTCTCCTTCTTGGTGATGCCAAGACTAGGCATCTTGAAATCATGTGACTTAGCCTAATGAGGCTACCAAGGAGGTATGTTTTTTTAAAGCAAGAGTTATGAATTATTATCAACCAAGTGCTCTTATTTATGTTCCCAAACCAAATTTCCATCAAGGTAAAGAGTGATATGGTGAGTATAATATGAACTAGTTGGTGGAGGTAGAACATATATCTCAAAATTAGATTGAAAGTGAAAAGTAGGGGATTCTTTTGGAAGCTCTTGAGGAAGAGGAGGAAAACCTTGGGATAAAACATCTTGATTTTATTCTTTCCACTTGATAACCCCTTAATTTACATCTAATTTATATTGATCACTCTCTTGAGGAAGGTTATATGGGATGTGTTTAGGCATAGGATCTTCTTTGGGCTCTAAACCCTCCATCACACCTTGACTTACAATTTCATCCTTGACTCTAACTCTTCAATTTGATTGGATAGGTTCTCTTGAAAAATTATTTCTTGAATTTCATAGGAATATTAATTAGTATGAGGATTAAAATATGGATTACATGGATAAAAATATGTCTCTTGAGGAAGGATGGGAGGGAATTGCATAGGATCAAACTCTTTCTCAACATCACACTCTTTGTCTAGGATTTTATCCTCTTTCTTTACCCATGATTCCACTATCATATTATAGCTTAGGATGTTAGGATTAGGATTATCATCTTAACGTAGTGATTTAATTTGAGGATTGGATGAAGTGTTTAAGAAGCTTGGAATCTTTTTAGGCTTGGATTCCCCACATTGTCTCCAACTTGGAATCTCATATCTAGAGGTCACTTCTTGAGGTGGGGATGTAATGGGAGAGGGTAATGAGGGCTTAAACTCTACTTATTTATCTAATGAAAAGGAATGCTGCATTTTATTATTGGCCAAATCAATATGCCTATCAAGAATTTATTCAAAAATAACTTCCAGCTAATTAGGAAAAGGATGATTTTGATAAGCCTAATTGGGCTCATGAGTAAGAATCATGTAGGACCGATAGCAATGTTAAGGAAGTGTATATGAAGGTTGATAGGTTTGGTGAGACTAATTCTCATAAATTTTTAGCCTATCTTCCAAATATGAAACTAGGCCACTCACATCTAGCATCTCACTTGTGAACCTTTGCTAATTGGCTCTCTCAATAGGTGCCCACTCTCTTTTAACTAGCTTTAATGCATCTCTCACTTTATAAATGAAATGACTAGGAGTATTTTGACCATGTCCCCTTCGTATGTCAATATTTATCATGTACTTATCATAACCCAAGAAAGTTTATTTGAAAGTGGAAATGGACTAAGTTGAGAAGAGCCTAGGTTGACTAGGAGAAACAAGATATTGAGGATGTTGGCTAAAGGACTGATAAGGCTCATGTTGGAGTTGATAGGGATCATAAAAAAATTGGTAAGGATCATGACAAGGCTAATAGGGAATGTCATAAGCTTGATAAACCTCACCAACTTGTGTGAAAAAATACTTAACACTAAAGTCAGCTATGAAACTTCATTAAGAAGCAATAACACAAGGAATGACTATCAAAAATATTCAAAAGGAATACCTAGGCTACTTGACTAGTTGATGTAATCTCAGAGTCACCATTGATGTTTAGATAGATTCCTTCAAAGGTTGATGTGTTGAAATACAACACCAAAAATCTTTCAACTTCTTGGACTAAGATTCTCACTGAGCATACCAAAAACTATTGTCATTTGGATTTGTACCTTTTAAGGAGATGTCTCAGCTCTTCTCATCTAAGTGCCATAATTGAAAGACCTCTAGGCTTGTGAGTAGCTTATTAATGAAGTGAATCTCTAGATAGGGATATCTCCCTTGATGTACCACTTTGAATCACTAATACACCTAAAATTTTTGAGGGGAAAGGGAGAGAGAAAACTAAAATCAAAATATCCTAAGGGAGGTGATACACCAAATAAGTTGATGACTTCTAACCAATTGCATGTTACACATGAGAACAAAAGACTAACCAAACATACACTTTTCCAATTTGAATATTCTAACATCAATGTTTCATTATGGGGTTATGGATGAATGTTTAGGCTAGGAGGTCTATAAAAGAGGCTTTTAATGGAACTAGTGAATAAGCTAACTGACTTAACCTTAAAACTTCCTAAAACACTTCACATGACCTACAAGAAGAAGCTACAAATATGTAAGAGAATGAGATAACCTGATAAGGAAACCATTTTATTCACTAAGTAAGATCCATAATTAAAGTAAAAAACATTATGAATAGTTATGGAAGAGGTAAAAATTAGTAGTCTTATTGATCAAATGGTATGCAAATGAGTAGGGCTTCACCATACTCAAGTGGAACATAGTTTACAAAGGCTAAAATGGCTAGTTCTTATATAGATTGAGAGAGAGAAAGAAGGGATAATTCTAAAGGTAAGAAGGACACTTGTCAATATAAAAAAATGAGTTACTTTTGCATGGGAAGAGAGTGTGAAATGTACCATGCAAGGTTAGAAATCACAAGTGTCCATACAAATCATGAAACTCTTGTAATGTGGTGTAGAAGTTCTCATTCTAGCTTATAAAACTACCTTCATTATTTAAATCTATTTTAAAATCCCAAACTTATTATCAATAGGTATAATTATTGGAATTATAGGGAAGTATTTTATACATGGTTCTTCATGCATTGGTTACAGTCATACTCATCTAGAATCTCTTGTAAGTGAGTCATCACTGCCTGCAGTCTAAAAACCTCCTCTTTCCCACACCTTGCACACTTTGACTCAAATTTGGCTTAAATTTTCCATGAATATAGATTAAATTCATTTTATGACATGTTTAAATACCCTCCATATCCTTAGAAGCATCAAACACACCTTAAAATTAGTTTACTTGAAGCTTTCCACCCTTCTCACTATCATGTTCACTATGCCAATTTTGAATGGCTGAGAGGAAGTTATTTATTAAGGCACTTATAATTTTTTATGAAGTAATAAATTATCATGTCGAGTTATCTTAAGTCTCAATCTTCCCCTCCATGTGATTGGCATCTTTTGAATCTTTCTAGAACCTACAAAACACATAAAAAGGTCAAAAAACCTTGTTTTGTACCCCATCCATATAATTATGTACAACTCATCCTGATGGGGAGTATTCTAAGAGAGTCATATAAAATATACAATCATAATTCTATATACACTATGCCATTTGATAACCTTTCCAACTTCATTTCCTTCATCAGGTTTTGACTAAGGGTTTGCAAGTGTTTTAGGCAGTTTCCACTCTTAATATTTTTTCATAAAGTTCTGACATTAGAATTGAAAACCAATTTCACAATATAAATATTAAATACCCTTGATAACACTTCAAACATTTTTGGATTCCCATGCATATCCTCAATGGAGATGTGAGCACTTCAACTTGGCCTATCGAGCTTGTTTCTTCACTTTTCATAGGCCTGAGTTGGTTTTGAGCTAAAAAATGGATTATTTGTGATTTATCTAAAATTTTAAGAATTTTAAACATCTTAAATGACCTTATACACATTATCTAATATTTTTAAATTTTCATATACATTTATAAATGAAAATGACCTTCTCATTTGGACATTAGGTTTGAACATTGCCTAACAAGCCTATTGTAACCCTTGTGGTCTAAGCCATACAATTGGGATTATCTACATTTAACAAGATTTAACACCTATATAATTACCCCAAAAACATTATTTAATAATTTATAGTGATCACCTAAGGTTATAATTTAAAATGCCTTCTCATTTGGACTTCTAGGCATAGCCATACCTAGTATGCCTATCTGTAAATTTGAGGGTTTAGAGCACCCTATTAAGTTTCATCTTGATATGATATTATTATCATGTTGTATTAGGTTTATTTAAACCTCTCCCACATTATTTAATGGTCTTTATATCTTCTAGTCTACCCTTCTCACCCATCTTCTCTAACTTGGCAATTTATGCATAAAGGAAGTGCCCTCTGTATGAGAAAAAATAGAGGGAACTTCCCCTATTCACTCAGAAAAAGTGAAGGTTATATGGGATTAATTGAGTCATAAGGAGATTTTTTACCAATTTTCATCCCTTGACAGGTCATTTTACCCCTCAACTCTCCCAATATCTAAAAAAGACTTGTGTAAAAGATCACTATGCATAGTATTTTGATGTGGACTAAGTATGCATGATTATATCCCTCTCTCTGCTTGTTATAATATCATGAGGGTATTTGATATTTTTTACACCATGATGATAAAATTAAAAATTCTTGATAACTCTCATAGTTCATTCTTACATCTTTAAACCTTTTCTTACTCAGTCATGCCTGACTAGCAATCTAATCTTGTTTCTATGATTCCCCTGCTATAGGTGAAAATTACCTTCTTGGAGCTACTTACATTGATATGGGGTCTTATTTAACCCATAAAATACATCCCATAGTTCCTTAGTCACCCATGTTATATATTTACTATGTCAAAGACTTAGAATAGCCCTCAACAAAATCACTATCAACATGCAGTCACTTATAGCTGACTATGTTGGAGCCATCAGGGCTTGTAGGTGTAGATTTTACATTAGAAAACGTGTTATACTCTCTGGGATATTCTCTAAGGTCTTTAGTAATAAATTTATTATCTAATATGTACCTCCATATTCATATGTTTCATTTTTAAGCTCTTATTATGCATTTATAGGGCTTTACAATCTACTGTGCATCCACTTCTAGGCAATAGATACCTATAGATGCATATAGGGCTCAAAAACATCTATAACCAACTCTTCCTTATGGTATTTATTCCAATTGGTAATCATTTTATGGACTTAAACCTTGCTCATAGAATCATGATTTTGTGTTGCAACATTAGGTTGAAAAGACCCTTTAGGTTCAAATCTCGTAGATAATATTGAAGGAGTTTAATGTTCCAATAACAACTTTGAAACCCCCAATAACCATCTTCCACTGATCCTCTTGACTTAATTATTTGTAGGTATATTTTCCTTTGATAGGGATACAAAATAAAACCATTAGGATGCCTAAAAATTCCTTATATCCTTGTTGTATGCTACCATCTAAATGTCCCAAACCTTTGTTTTCTTATTTTAGGGAAAACGGTCCCTAAACCTATAGTCATTATCTTAAACATGGTTTCCAACTCTATTTTGTCAATATCACACCTGAAATATGTCTAAAATGTTTAAAACTAAATAATATGACTTCAATGAAGGTTCCATCACTTATTTCCATCCTCCAATATAATTCCTCAGCTCTCTGTTAAGCCACTTGTAGGTGGTCATTTTCACATACAAGAATTGAGGATGAATAGTTGGCAAAAAACATGATTTTTGAGATTCAAATGACTTTTGAGATATTTAAATTTTCCCAAGAAGACTTTTTTCCTCTATCAAACACCTTTCCCAGCTCAAACACTTCTTTTCAACATAATTGTTTTCTAAGAAGGCACCTGTAGGTGCATATTAAGTTACTTATAGGTAGTGAACAAAATTATGAATCATACACAAGGTGTATGAACCTTCAACAGTCATTGCATCTTCCTAAAATGTTGAAAGGATCCATTAAAAACTATGAAGACTTAGATCAATTCAAGACATCTTCATTTAAACATGGTACTCTTCCTCCATGGCACCTATAGACATACATCCATGGCTGTTAGATTGTATATGTTGCTTATGGATGCAATAGTTCTATTTTTACACTCTTTAGAGGATCTCACTTGTTTTTTCATACTAGGGTGATGTATTCAACTTCTAAAGACTATAAATATACCTCCATGGACATGTTAAAAGTCTTGTATAGTTCATCTAGCTGACTATATGTGGAAGCCCTATATCAGACTAACTACATATGGTAATTATGACTGCAGTATCATGGAGCATTTATTTAAAGAGTGAATTTTAAATGGTTAAGGTAATAAATAGATAATTTAAAACATGTAAATGAACATAACACAACCCCCTAAAGTCACCATTAAAGCATGAAAGTTCTACAAATAGTAGAAACTACCTACAACATAAAATGGTACATTCTCTTGAAACCTAAGATAACTTGCTCATTAAAGCACCATAAAACATGAAAATAAACATGGGGGTCATTTTATAATAGATATATCATCCTCTAGAGTTAACATCACCAACTATTTTTTATGGACTTGTCCAAAATGTAGCAAAACCTATAGGGTACATAGATTAATAAGCATAAAAACATAGTCAACTTCATGAGGATGGTTCATAAAGCACAGGCCATAATTATTAATAATATTTTTATGTAAATGAATCTCTTTGAGTTTAATTTCACCTCCCAAAGGCATTTGATCTGGAAGTTCTCCAACTATTTATACCAAGCATAAACCTATTGACTAGTTCTATGTGTCTAGAAGGTTGAAAAATGACCAAAATGGTTTTAGCTCAATTTTGACACTTATATAGTACTTAAAACATGTAAATGGATCTAAGGAAGCTAAATATTCTTCTCATGACCTTCTCCCACATGTCCCCTTCCCCCATGGGTCGTATAAGTGCCAAACTCTTATCTTTTCCCAAGAAAATTCCTTTTTCTTCTAAAGATCTTGTCACTTTTAGTTATGAATAGTTTATTAAGGAATAAAAAGACACATTTCATGTGACATATCCCTTATTACACCTTCACACTTCCCTAAGAGGTTGTACAACTCATTTAATCCCCTATTTGACCCCAAAAGGACTCAAAAGGACATAAGGACTAAAATGACTAATGATCAAGGCTAATATAACATGAAATGAAATAAAATGACCTATGATTTACCTCATTAAAAAATATTAGACCCCCTATAAACCTCTAAAATTAAAGTTTTTACCTATAAGGGCCCCAATTTGACCTACAGGTCAAATTTGGTCAATAGGCACTAGAATCAATCATAACCTATCTACTCTCTAGGAATTTTATAGTACGTCATTATCACTTTATAACCCCACTATCTCTAGGACTTACACTATTGGCCCCATTTCTATCTAGAATGCATGCTTTTGGCCACCTTTCTTTGCTTAGGTTTCTTTTTATAGGTATACAAATATCCTTGTGTATCAATAGGTAGTTTAGCCACCACCAACCAATAATTAATGTCTTTCTTACTCATTTCACATTTAAAATAGTTCTCTTATCAAGGCTAGCTACCTCACCATTATTCAATACTTCCCAGCTATCTATTAGAATCAGTGTGTCCATTATAACTTATGTCATTTAATTTACATAAATCATGTTGACTCTAACATGTCTATCAATATCAAGCTGTCACTTATGATAAATTTTTGAATATCATGTCTAGATCGCACCTTACTATCTTAAAAACATTGTTTGGGGATTATGTTTATAGAGGGGTTCATTTTGTACCTATTATAGTTGTTTTGGACACACTATTTTGCCTCTATCTCACACATAGGAGGTACACATGAATCTCAACATTACCCCACACAAAATTAGTTTTCCATCATTGGACAACTTATTTGTTTCTTCTTATCTAGTGCCTTTTCATCCCTAAGAGTGATTCCATTTTTTATGGTTACCAATTTTAAAAAATGGAAGAATATTTTCAATGTATACCATTCTATTATATGTTCTTGGGTGTTGCGCTTCCTTGCCCCACATATTTCTTCTTCATTCCTGGGATCTACGCCTCCTATTTTTTTTTCATGATTCTTTGACCCACAATCCTTTATCATCCCAACTCTACACCTTTCCTCTTCATTCTTCACATCCCAAGTCAACTATTATTCCATCATCATTTCTAAGTCACCAGTTTATTATCTTCAAGTTGCTTAACTTAACAAGCTTTTTGATTTGGAGGTTAATTTTGAGAAGGTCCTAGATCAAAAAAATCCTATACCATTGAAAAGAGTGCATTGAAATCTTTCAAATAGTATGTGAAACTCTAGAAATAGAGCTCATATGTGCCTTGTGTACCCAGTCCAAGTTCTAGTCAAAGTAGGTCAATAGGTAGTCAACACTAGTCAAAATGAAAAAAATTGATGATATTAGAACATTTATGACCTAGTTACATGGTGTAGAGCTCATTTATATATTTATATAACATTTTATGATTTAAAAAATGGAGTTTGTATATACAAGTTATGACTAGTCAAAGTTATGGTCAAACTCAATAAAAATAATGATGTGGCAATAAAGTGACATGGAAATATGGCTCGACCCAAGTCTTTAATAATTGTAAATCCCACCTTAGTAAAGGGGAATAAACGTAAACCATCATATATTGGGGAATAATTATCACCCCATATTTTTAAATGTAATGGATAATTTAAAATCCCATTAAAATCAGGTATGGGATAATTATGAAATTTATTAAAATAGATTGTGGGTAATCATCCCAATTAGAAAAAGTGTACCCATAAAAAGTATAGAAAGGGGTCATAGGTGCATTTAATTTCATGTAAAAGTTTTAAATCTCTCATTGTAGAGTCGAAGATCTAAGAACTGAGAGCTGAAGAGCTGAGAGACAAGAGCCAAAGAGCCAAGAGATGAGAGCCAGAGTGAGAGGTGATTCTAGCCATATGTTGAGTGTTTGAATTTGAGTTCATTTTAGGCACTTTTTAAATCCTCAAAGAGATATTTTTGGTAGAAAACTTCAAGAATGTGAGATTGCTTTCACAACAAGAAGGTGGAAGGTCCATCTATGGGTTTTGGGACTTTTTGAAGGTCTATTGAAAAGTTTTATGCAATCTTAAAGGATCCATTACATAATTTTAATCCTTTTACCATGTACTTTCAATTCATGGAAATGGATCAGTTTGTATTCTAATTGAGCCTAGAGATGTAGCCTGAGCAATAGGTGAACTTCATTATCAACCTTACTGTCATGGGTTGACTTTTTGTGTATTCTTTTTTACATTTGATTTTGTTAGTAATAATTTTGAATACAAAGTTAATTAATTTTGGTAAATTAATAGAGATTTAATACTTTGGGTATAGATAAGGTTGATTGGATTAATGAATGAACTTACAACTTTAATTCATTCCATTTTGGAAATCCACTTTGGGTCAACCTAGACAAAAACATTTTTAAAGGTCAAACTTGTAGTAATTTCCTTTGAGTATTTCAATAAATTTAATGTTTTAAAAAAGGATCCATTGGTAAATATTTTAACACATATTTAGTGCCAGTTTATGGAACAAGTTTGATATCAGAGTAGTTCTTACTAGTCATTAACAATTTTTCTAGATTATGTTAGTCAGCTTCTATTTGTGTATTGACATAAAAGCATAGGCTATTTAGGACCAGTTTAAAGCCATGGATTTATACCAAGGGATGTATTTTCCCATGATATTGTTGCTCTTGGGCACAATGATACATATAGTTATGTCATGCCAATGGGATTAGGTATAATGGATGGTTGAGTTGAACATGATTGTGATGAATGTGAGTGCACATCAGTGTAGATAAGACTAACAAATCATCAAACTCCAAAAAAATGTAGACTCTCTTTCTAATTAGTTAGAAAAAGAGTCAGGATGGAGGAAATGCCATCGATATGATACTAGTACTTCAACCCATCCAATCTACAATCATTGCTTAAGACGTGGACATGTGGTAGAACATTACTAGTTGTGACATCCTGATCATGCACCATGGTGATTCCAACATAGGAATGTGAATAGAGGAAAATCTCCTAATATTTTGAGTAATAATCAACATTTAGAATCTTAAATTCAATAAAGGACACCATCTAGACCTCTAAGCATTATCTTATACTCGATGAGAGCCTCCAGGCAGAGTCTTCTAATTATTTTAGAAGAATGTGTCATTAGACTCGTATTCAATGGAGACATTAGAATGGTTTATGTGACCACTGATGTAGTACATTGATTATGATTTCCAACATTTCCATTACTACATGACAAAATAGTTGGCATGTAGAATAACATTATCTAAGGTATGGCAACATGTTATTTCACTTTGTGATTTACAATTGGAAGATAATTATTAGACATGATGACTCTCGATATCATCCCATTGGAGATGAATGAGATGGTTCTAGGAAATTTATATCTCTTCACTTGATAAGCATATTTCATAAATGATGGCATAAAGCTTCTCCTAGATCACACTTAGATCATGCAGTTTGAGATAGGGTAGGTCTCTAGACCTAGTCATGATGATTCTAGTCAAACATCATACTCGTATGTACTAGGTGACCATTAGGAACCTAAAGGTGAGCTAAATGATTATCCATAGGGTGACTACTAAAGGAACCAGGCCCACACTAGGATTTAATGGCTGGTAAGGAATCTTAGGTGGTAGTTAAAGGCTTTTGGGCATTTTGGTTTATCTATTTGTATATGCTCATAGAACCAATAAAAATAATGTGCTAGTTAGGATATATGAATAAGACCCATATGAGAAATATTGTGAAATACACCATGCATAGTTTTTAAAGACCCAAGAAGCACTATTTATATCTTTATATTCATGCATTGTAAAAATTATAAATTATTTGTTGTGGAACCACCTATAGAGAATAATTAAGTGATAGATTTATCATACTCAAGTTGTCTTCTCACATTTTGGTAGACATTTTCCATTAACAATGGTATATGCAGATTAGGGTATGTTATATTCTTATTTTTATTAAGTGTTATTATACAAAGAATAGTTTATCAAACCCAAGAAGCACTAGGTCCACATGCATACTTTTGTGTAGAGGTTATTGAGGTTGGGAAATAGAAGAGGACATTGATGGATGTGTTATTATGCATGCATACTTTTATGTAGAGGCCATTGAGGTCATGTAGTATAATAGGATGTGGATGCACATACAAAATATCAAATCTATGTAGATGCTTGTTACAACCATGTAGCAGAGGATATTCAAGATCTTAGTTTTGTGTAGAAGCCCTTGGATGGTTGTGCAACAAAGGAGAACATGGATGTATGTGTAAAATATTAGATCTATGTAGAAGCTCATGAAGGCTATATAATAGAGGATACTTAGGATATCAAATATATGTAGAGGCTCATTATAGTCATGCAGTAGAGGAGATCACTAGAATTTTATGTAGAGGCTCATTATAGATATGCAACAGAGGAGATCACTAGACTTTTGGGTAGAGGCTCATTGTAGTTATATAGTAGAAGAGATCACTAGACTTCTATGTAGAGGCTCACTATAGCCATGCAGTAGAGGAGATCACTAAACTTCTATGTATAGGATCATTACAGCCATGTATTAGAAGATATCACTAGAATTTTGTGTAGAGGCTCATTGTAGCTATGTAGTAGAGGAGATCACTAGACTTTTATGTTGGGACTTGTTAAATCTATGTATTAGAAAAGATCAACAAGCTTATCTATATAGAGGCTCTTTTAAATCCATGCAATAGAGGAAGTCATCACATTATAAACCCTAGTTCTATGTAGAGGCTATTGATAGTCATGCAATAGTAGAGGGATTATGGAAGGTGTGATTAGTCAATTTTTCTAAGCATTGTAGGCATAGTTATGAAAACTGAGTAGACCAATAAGACATGTCGAAGTTCTTTGGAATCAATTAGTATTTCAATAAATACCAGCTTTTGGTAGACCAAAAGCCTTCTTAGTAGGGAAGTGTGATCCATAGGTCAATTTGGATAAGGTCCCAAATCAGACCAAATCCTATAACATTACAAAAGAGTTTGTCAATATCTTTCTAACGATATGTATAACTCCAAAAATAGAGCTCATATGCTCTTTGTATAGCTAGTCCAAATTTTGGTCAAAGTAAGTCAACAAGTGGTCAATGCTAGTAAAACTAAAAAACTAAAAATTTATGAACCAAATCCTTGATTTAGATCTCGTTGAGAGCTTTATGGCACATTTTATAGTTCAAAACCTGGAGTCTGTATGTGCAAGTTATGACCAGTCAAAGTTATGGTCAAACTCGATAAAAATAATGACGTGGAAATATGAATCAACCCAAGTATTTAATAATTGTAAATCCCACCTTAGTAAAGGGTGATAAACATAAACCATTATATATTGGGGAATAATTATCACCCCATATTTTTAAACGTAATGGATAATTTAAAATCCCATTAAAATTGGGTATGGGATAATTATAAAATTTATTAAAATAGATTGTGGATAATCATCCCAATCAAAAAAAGTGGACCCATAATAAGTATATAAATGGGTCATAGGTGAATTTAATTTCATGCAAAATTTTCAAGCCAAAGATCCAAGATCTAAGAGCTAGAGCTAAGAGCTGAAGAGCCGAGAGCCGAAGAGCTGAGAGCCAAGAGCTGAAGAGCCAAGAGCTAGAGCAAGAGCTAGTTCTAGCCATATGCTAATTGTCTAGATTTGAGTTCATTTGAGCTACTTTTTAAAGCCTTAAAGTGATAATTTTGGTAGATAACTTCAACAACATGAGATTACTTTCATGACAGAAAGGTGGAAGGTCCATCCATGGGTTCTAGGACTTTTTAAAGGTCTATTGTTGAGTTTTATGCAATCTTAGAGGATCTATTAGAAAATTTTAAGCCTTTGGCCATGTACTTAAAATTCATGGAAATGGATCAGTTCATGTTCTAAGCAAGCCAAGAGATGTAGCCTGAGCATCGAGTGAATTCCATATTAAACCTTACTATCGTGAGTTGAATTTTTGTGCATTCTTTTCTACATTTGATTTCATTAGTAATCATTTTAAATGCAAAGTTAATTAATTATGACAACTTAATAGAGATTTAATACTTTGAGTCTATATAAGGTTGATTAGATTAATGAATGAACTTGAAACTTTGATTCATTCTATTTTAGAAATCCACTTTGAGTCAACCTAGAAAAAACATTTTTAAAGGTCAAACTTGTAGCAATTTCCTTTGAGTATTTTGAGAAATTGAATGTTTGACAAAAGGATCCATTGGTAAATGTTTTGGCATGTATTTAGTGCCAATTTATGGATCACTTTCATTCATTAAGAAATAGGTTACAAAAATAATAACAACACTCGCCCAAAAACTTATATGTCTAGCATAAGGATTCTAAAATATATACCTTGCTCAACTCACCCAACTAGAATTACAAGGTGCACACATTTTATTACATCAAAATCACACAAATACTATGCCAATCAACTACCCTAACCTATAAAATAGTAAATGTATAAATTAAATGGCATAAAAAGCCTTATAACAACTTGGAAATTAATTCCTTATTATAATTAGAACCATGCATGTGAGCACACATTTTTGGTATAAAGTAAAATAAACATTCCTATGGTAATCTCTTCTACTTCAGGTGTTTCAACTTCAACTTTAAAAAATCACTCTAACTTAGTGGCACACATTTATATATAAATAAATCCTACATCCTCTACACAAGAGTCTCCCTCATTCCATCCCTATACTACATAGGTCCTCTTGACACTTCCATTTTTAGACTCTCTCTTCTACATAGGGTCCTTTTTAGCCATCACTCTCTACTGAATCCCATTATTTTCATTCCTCTTGAGGTCAAATCATATACTTACATCATATTGAAAGATTTATATACTATCTCTTAGAAATTAGGCCCACTCCACCTTATACCCCCTATGTCGCTCATTCGTGCAAAACTCAGTCACCTACATGAGCACGCTCCCTCCTTCATTGTCTACCACTACAACAATTTTTTTAACTCATATTGATAATAGAACCATATTTCTATATAATTTAGTTGTTATGTTGTGGATACCATTTCCACATTATAATGTATTTCAAATACTATACATTTAAAATGTATTGTACACTCTTTATGTATTCTCACAAGAAACTATTTGTTTTGTTCACTTGGCCCATGGTTTTAGAACCCATTGTTTTATAAAACCATGATGTATTATTGATTGAAGTATTATAGATGGATATACTACAATTAATACATCATAATATGATGAACTAAGTTGTGAGAAGAAAGAATAGAGTGTGTGAATTCAAGAGAGTTTGTAGAGTGCAGCTCCAAACAATATTTGTGCATTGTAATTGTGAGAAGACTGATCTAAGAGTGGATTTTACTCTTATGTCTTGTAATAAAATATGATCAAGTGTTTCTTGGTGTATGTATCCCATATTAGGTGAACCATATTAAATTTGGTCTTCCTATTGTGTATTTTTATTTCTATTCTTTATGCATCTCTATTTATAGATCTTATTATTGTGATTATGTGAAATCATTCTACATTTATTTCTAATTTATTCCTAACATTAGTCCAACACCTTGTTAAAATAACTCCCACATCAACATATCACTTGAGGGGATATACTTGTATTCTCATTTTAGGCATGAAGATACATATGATATGGGGTATGTTAGGGTTATTTGCATATAATGGTGACATCTATAACATCTTGCATGCCATAAGGCACACTCGTTAGGACTTTGGAGCATTCACTATGTTTCCTTAGAAAAACATGGTAGAAGGAATGAATGTATATTAACATAGTATAAACACATCATATAATATAAGTATATTATCCTTCTAATAGGGTGACATATAATAATATTATACATTTATAAAAATGATACAACATCATTCGATTACTTATCAACTCAATATTATATGGATTGAAACATGATCAAAGGCACTAGAATCAATCATAACCTATCTACTCTCTAGGAACTCTATAGGACCTCAATATCAATTTATAACCACCCCAATCTCTGGGCCTTATGATTTCAATCCCATTTTGCTTAAGGTTACATGCCTTTGGCCACATTTCTCTGCTCATGTTGATTCCTTTTATAGGCATTCAAATACCTTACATGTCAATGGGTAGCTCATATTTCACCAACCAATAATTAATTTATTTCCTACCCATTTATAATTTAAAATAGTGCTCTGCTCAAGGTCAACTACCTCACCATCCTTCACTACTTCTAATTTTTATATCACAAGTAGGCCATTGATCATAACTTATGTAACTTGATTTCTATAATCATGTTAACTCTGATAGTTTTGTCAATGTCATGTTGTCACTTCTACTATTTTTATTATTATCATGTCAGGGTTGCACCTACCTTGTTAAAAACTCTATTAGGGGCACATGCATATAGAGGGGTTTGATTTGTGCCTATTACAATTATCTTACATGCATTGTGTTACTATTGACATTTTTGACCCCACAAGCCAAAATATCACCCCTACCATTCAAAACTTATGCCCAGATGGATCAAGCCACTATGGAATGATGAGTTGAGTAGAGTTCTAAATGGAATGAGTGGTCTAAATAACACATGTAACTTACAAAGATTTTGAAACACTCTAAGTAAGCTTAAAGTGTAATTTGTTAACTTTTAAGAAGCAAGTTTGGAGCAAATGAATAATCCAAGTAAGTTAACATGGGTTTCAAGCATTCAAAGGCATAGAGTAGGTTTTCACAAGTCTCATAGACTCATTATATCCTTGGAAGGTTGAGCAACAATTCAAACACAAGTTTAAAGGAAGAATACCCTTATAGCCTACCATACCAAATAAGCAAAGAAATTGAGTTATGTATTTAATAAATGTGCTTAATAATCCTCTCAAATATAAATAATTTCATAAACATAATGTATTACATTCCAAGAATACCTTATATAAATTTGTCATCTTGATGAATTCTCTATCCCAAGATACAAGCCTTCAAAGTTGAACTAGCAGAGTAAGATGTGCACAGAAACATCAAGTTAAAGTTATGGTAAATATCCATTTGCATTCAAATTATTCACAAGATCCTAATTTTAAACATAGAGCTACCAAGTATCATGATATTTAGATATTTAATCAAGATATACCACATGTGGATGATAATAGAGTCAGTGGATCCAGATAGATCAATGGAGCATGTTTGATCATGCAACCAAGGATCAACAGTGAGTGAGAGGTCAACAAGTCAGAGGATCCTGAAGATAAACCTAAGAGTGATAATTCTCAACATCATAAAATGTTAGAACAAGCATCAATGACATGAGTGAATTCAAAAGGTCAATGATCCAAGAACTGAATAAAGACTGACTATTGGGACCATAGAAGGAACATAGATTTGACAAGTGGCATAATTTGGGAAGCCCAGAGCAAGATTGATGGCTAAAAATAAGGTCAAGCCAAGAAGACTCCAGGGATATGAGTACAAGTGTCTAATTCAAAAACATTCTTATATTTCAAATAAACAATAGCTTAGAAAAAGAATGCCACATGGGTAGACACATATGATTGAAGATCTTACCACCCAAACACGTAAATGCATAAATGTGAAATCAAGATATAATCTACATTATCAGAGCAAACCCTACAAATCCTTAGGGTGATATTAAAGCTCAATTATATACAAAAATTAGCTTAGTCATGATTATGGGGACTATCCTAGGTTTGTGACCCATTTGCTATTAAAGACCAGAGCTTGTGGATATTCATTGAAATCATGACTATACAAAACCAATATTTGGGATTGGTTTTCATCCATTAAGAACCTATATTTAGGGTCCAAGATAGGGGCATAGTTGTGATTATCAATACATGTCAAAGGAGATGCCAATAAATGAATTCAATCAAATATCTAATAGCATAAGGAATATATCAAGATGAAGCATGGTAGAGAAATCCAAGAGAGAGATTTGAAGATGGAGAGATTGGTGGAACATTTAATGAGGTTCCAAAAGGATTTTGGGGAATGTTCCTTTCTAAGCAGATCATGATTCATCATTCTAAGAAGGTTTCTTTTCTCCTAATTCATTTATGATCCAATGACAAAGCTTGAAAATTAATTTATGAGGGTAGGATTAATTCTAATCTATCAAAAGGTAATTGAGCCTCAAATAATGGTTTTTTCTTTCCCTCTCCCTCTCTCTCCCCTTTCTCCTATATATATCACATTTCTCATTTGTAAATGAGACTCTTATGTTTTTGGCTTACCCAGGCTATGCCAAAATTTATACGACAACACCTATTTGATGCGATAAAATACTAAATCCCTCCATTTATAGGTTAATTGAAGTGTGTTCTATGAATTCATTGATGTGGTTAAGTGAATGTTTGATTTCCTTTGCCTTTGTCTAAGTTTTATCACCTTCATGAAATGTTTTATAGGTCTCACAGGGAACCCTAAGTGTCATAGATGGTTTCTTGATTGGTTCATAAGTGGATAATTTCCCTCCCTTACTGGATTGATAACTAATCAATGCATTTTGGTGAAATACTTATGTGAAAGCCGGTCAAATACTAAATGAAGTGATTTCTACAGGTCTTAAAGTGTCTTATAGTTTGTGTCTAATACAAATATAAGTGTTTATATCATTGGTACATCACCTCCCCTTACATGTTTTCATTAATTATAGTTATTTTATGTCCCTTTTCCAAGAAATAGGTTAGTTTAGGTGATATATCTAAAGGAAGATAGCCTTCTCTAGAGGTTCAACTTCATTATAGGATACCCACAACCTAAAGTTGATCCCATTATGTAGCTTAGTTGGATAAGGCCTAAATAACCCTCTCCATGGGTGAAAATTAAGCCTACAATAGTTTGTAACACAATGGGTGGGACCAATTTTAAATAAGATTGGTCAAGTTTGAAGCTAAGGAGAAGCATTTGCAATAGAGGAAGACATACATCCTCATTAGAAGCTAAATATTCTTCAAAGCATCATCTAGACAAACACTCTCACGTCAAAGGTTACTACAAGGTCTGTAAGTAAAGGTATTCCTCTTGAATTCATTGAATTTCCTCCTACTTCATATAAAATATCAAGGTTTAGTAGGAAAAGACCTTATCCTCAAAAGCATTATTCATCCCTTGGTCATCTTGTTTTCATAAATAATGTAATCTATACCTTTTAGATGGCCATTATAAACTAAGTATTTGTTTCATTCAATAGACTTAGTCCACTAAATTTGGCCCATTTTGATGACATCCCTATATTTTCCCTTAAAAGTATTCCATTCTTCTCAGGAGAAGATTAAACAACCCCTATTAAGCACATCTAAGATGTTGTCAATCTTTGCTCAGTTCATAATATTGTTCAAGAAAATGTAGCCATTAGATGGCTTGATGCTTCCTTTAAGGGAAAAACATTGTAGTGGTATAGAAACCTCCCATTAAATTCCATTACTACTTGGGATGAATTAGGTCCAACCCTATTCAAACAATTTGAGGATAAATCTGATCACCTATCTTTAGTTGAAAAATTGACTACCCTAAATAGAACTCCCCATGAGTTCATGTCTAATTTTAACCTTATATTCCAAAAGATATGGACTAAAATACCTACATTAATTATACAATCCCTAGAATATGCTTTATTATACTATTTAAAACCCCTCAACTCTAACATTAGTGTCATGATACAATTAATGGGTGGTATCACATTGCCAGATGCTTATGAAATTGTAATAAGAGTAGAGAATATCTTGATACAATCTGGTAAACTTTCTCTAAAGACTCCAATGCCTATATTCCTAGAATTGAACTTTATACCAGTCTCTCAAGTCCCTTAAATTCCATATTTATCCCCTCTTCCACCTCCAAAGGAGTAAGTTGTAACCCCTTATAATCAATATAGTGAGCTTGGAGAGTTGAAAGGTTTATTACAATATTTTGGAAATGAAATAGTGTAACTCAAAAGATAAAAATAACAAGATAATAGGCCTTATTAAAAACAAATATAGAATACCTATAAACCCTTTGGAAATCAAAGGCTTCTTTATTAAGGTTTTAGGGAAAATATACCACCCTACCAATCACAAAGAGCCATAACTTAGGATAAAACATATGCGTACCTTGATCCAAATGTAATTTCCCTTCAATATTTATTATTCCCACACCTCCACAAAATAATGTTATGCAATATTCAAGTTGGAAGCCACATGATCCCAATGGTGCTTAAAACCAAGCTTTGGTGTCACAAAACATTACTATGCCAAAGATAACACAAGAAGAGTTTTCTCTTAAAGGAGGCTGGTATCAAAATATGAGCTTGGAACCAAAAGGATAACCTCAAAAAATTCAAGGTCACCTTAATTCTATTAATGTGAATTGGCAAATGGATGATCATGTTGCATTCAATCAGGATGGTGAGACTAGCAATATAAGTGGCCAAGTTGTAGCTATAACTAGAGCTAAAAGGAGAGACATATATGATGCTCAAGATGTGAGTAATGTTTCAATAACTCCAAATTTTATATCCAAAAGTATCAAATATCAACTTACTCCACCTATAACATAAAAAAATTAGAATATAAAGGTTGAAAAGGTTCATCAAGTACCCCTTGTTCATGAGAAACCATTGATCTAAAAGGTACAACCAAAGGTTAGTAGAGATCAATTCAACATAATGGATTAAATTAAAAAGTATAATGTTAGAATTATCATGTGGGATTCCCTTTCTATCCCAAGATAAAAGGATATGCTCATTCAATAGCTTTCAAATCTTAAGTTATCTCCAAAACTAGTTGAGAAAGAAGGTGTTGTCTTGACTAATTTAGATCATCCAGCTAAGCAACAAGTGAATTAGGTGCATAAGACAATAAATTTCAATAAACCCAAGGTAAAATCAAGTGAAAATCCTCCATTTTACCTCTTTTTGATAGTTGGTGATACTATAGTTCATAACTGCATGGTGGATAGTGGAGCTAGTAATATTGTTATGCCTAAACAAATTACAAACAAGTTTGGTCTTGTTTATGAGCCAAATACTAAGGGTGTATTATAAATATATGTATCACCTACAAATATAGTGGTAATTATTAAAAATCTGAAGTTGACATTACATGCTTGTCTCAATGTCACCATTCAATAGGATGTAGTTGTAGTGGACTTGCCTCCTTATTTTACCATGTGTCTTTCAAAGGATTTCACCTCAAATATTAGAGGATACTTGTCACCTGATTATACATATTTGATGTTCAAAACTAGGTATGGTACTAAGGTAATAATACATTCTAAACCTATTTCACATTTCCATTTGGAGCCATATATGCCAAGTGTTGTGAACACTAATTGTATCATCTCAGATGAAGTGTTAGAAACTAGCGAGGAAGAAGTTGAGCCACCTTTAGATGGAGTTTCAAAAATTTTATTTGATGAATGGTATTCTAACTTTCATGAGCATGATCCTTACAAGATAATTGAATAAGAAGGACTTGGTGTTTATTGCCTCCATAAGAATGATGCACCAATTCTAGCTATGATGAAGGATGGTGAGCCTAGTGATGGCCTGTGTTAATTATACTTTGATGGATCAAGAAATAATCATGGTATTGGGGCTATAATCATGTTTATTTATCCATACAAACAAAGGTATTTCTCTTCTCTTAAATTCTAGTTTGGTTATTCAAGTAATGTTGTAGAATGGTTTAGAGTGGAATAGAAAGATGAAAATCAAAACCTTACAAGTTTTTGGTAATAGTGAACTTGTGGTTCACCAAGTAAGAGGTTTTAATGTCTAAAAAAAATTATTGATTAAATAATATATGTTAGGTTGTGGAGCTAAAAGCTTCACTGATGCAGACATGGAAGAGGTTGCAGAAGAGTTGCGGAGTGTCACGGACACCGACGTCGGTCAGGCCAACCGATGACGGCAGGTAGGAGACAAGAAGCAACCAACGTCGGTCAGAGATCGGTCAGCGTCGGTGACCCCCAGGTGGATAGGGACTGCCGTCAGTCACCTGTGTGGTTTGACTGCGAGTATATTATGGGCAGTTAGTTGACGAACCAAGTGTTTGCATGATGAGAGCTAATTTTAGACTGGGAGCTGCGGATCTAATTATTGTAATTAGATGTCTAATTATTGTTTGGATGAGATCTATATAATAGACTCATGTTTGTATTGTAAACATGTGCTAGGGAGTAAGAGAGAAAATAGCTCCTTCAGAGAGAGGTAGAGCAATGGTGCATTCCTCCTAGTGCCATAGTACCAGGTGTGTGGGTGCTGGATTGGAGAATCAGTAGGGTTCTTCATGTATGTATGATCTTGGTCATCAGGTGAGCATGGCCTTTATAGGAGATCTGCATGGTAAGTAAGATCCTTGATCTGCAGGTGTATGTGTGTGCAAGGTCAAGGTTCACAAGTGTGCAGAACCAGGTTGATTTGTAGGTGTGCAAGATCAGCTAGGATAGCAACACAATAGGGAGCAGAATCAGGCAGGATCTACTTGGAGTACAGGTGTGTACTCAGATAGAGCAAAGAGGAAGTCAAGGGAGTTCCTTCCATAAGTAAGGTCTATTGAGGTGCAAGTTGGTGCAAGTTTAGGGGAGATCTACTTGAAGTATAGTTGTGTACTTTTGGAGTGCGTGGAGCACTTGTGGTGTGCGTGGAGCACAGGTATAAGGTGAACACCAACTCAGAATTTGAGTTGGGTGTTTGGACCTAAGAGAGAGCTTTGAGGAGAGAATTACTGTTCACTTGAGGTGTGGGAAGCCTTTGAAGAGGTGGTAGAGAAGAAGTGGCATCTTCTTTATTGTATTTTTTTCTTCAAGAGTTTTAATACAAGTTGTGTATTATCTCTCATATCATGTGTTATTTCTGAATTCTAGTTACTTGTGTATTCTGGTTAATTTACGCATATTAAGTTGCTTGGTTTAGTAATCAATTGTGTGCTTCTGGTTGTTTATCCCAACACATGGTATCAGAGCTAAGGTTGTAGGAAGCAGGTTTTGTGGTTACAGGTCACTCTCAGGGGTTTATGATCGAGTGGGAGTAGAGCAATGGCAGATCAAAGTAAGCTAAGAATGGAGGAGTTGAAAAGCACAGGTGGTCACCAACAGTCATATGGAAAGAAAGAGCAAGTAAAAGAATATTGTTGGTTGGTAGCAGATCAGCATAAAGGAACTAAAGATGCAGATGTTGCAGGTGTTGTTACACAGGATGCTTTGGGAGGTTTCTTGGATAAAGTTGAATCTTGGATAATAGATTCAATTGCCTCTTTCCATGCAGCCCCAGGGAGAGGAACTGGTAAGCCTTGCCAAAGAATTGGCAAAGGGGAAGTGAAGCTAAAATCGCAGGTGGCCAACACATGGGTGTTGAAGGAGGTCATGCAGGTCCCAGGTTTGGAGATATGGCTAATTTCTTCAAAAAGGTTGGGTGATGAGAGATGTACGAGAGCTCTCACAGCGGATGCACTTGAATTAGCTGGTGGTAAGAAAATAGGTACTCTTTATCTACTTGTTTATATTACTGATTCTTTTTTTGTTGCAGAGACGTGGCTTCGTAGGCTTGGTCACATGAGCAGGAAGGAGATGCATGTTCTTAAGTGGAAGACAGATATATTTGACAGGCTTAAGAACTGGAAAGCCTTGGTATACTTGGAGGAGATGGCAGACAGAGACTAGTGGATGGGGCTGGATACTTTTAAGCAAGGCAGTTTGGACATGGGGATTGATTCAAAGGAGCTCATAGGTAAAAAGTCATCACTCACAGGAAACACAGGTACCGGTGTCGATAGGAAAATTGACATCAGCAGTAGGTAAAATTGACGTCGGTCACGAGGACCGACGTCGGCAGCAGGGACACCAACATCGGCAGGGTCGATAGTCAGGGACAGACGCATGGGAACCAACATCGATCGGATGCAGACTGTGGAGTGACCGAGGTCGGTCACTGTAACAGATTTTGGGTGGACAGCCAGCTGTCAAGGAGTCTCAAACACCCATACGGAGGACTGAAGACGTAAGTAAGCCTCAAATTCATTGTTCCTCTTCTTTATACATGTTGCTGATTGTAGAGCAGGAAGGATCTAGGAAACAGTGGGAGCATGGCATGGAGAGATTGCAAAACCAAGCATAGATTTGGTAGGGTTGCCAATGAGAAGAAAGCACAGAGACAAATGGATACCTTAGTTGAAGAATAGAGAAAACAGACACGTGAGACGGAAGACCAAGGCATATGGTCTTGAGGAGCTGTAAGACAGTGGTACAGGTTTTGACAGGTGGAGGACGAGGCATAACTTCAGTCAATGTCAGGTAACTACTGTGGTTTGCCTTACCAGGTGAATGATGAATCATGACATCATTCTGTTGCTGTATGTGGATGGTATGTTTGCTAGCAGGATTGTACATACAGGGTTTTGCTGAGCTAAGGGTAAGATTAGTTTAGTGTTTTGCTATGAAGAATTTGGAGCAGCAAAATTCTTTGGCATGGGAGACATGGAGATCACAGGTTGATTTTGTTTCTAGTGGGAGCTGATGTGAATCAGGTGTTGGCAAGGTTCATTATGCAGGATGCAGAATCAGAGCACACTAAGGGCTGGATAGGTACAGTGTCCGAAATCACATGAGGTCTGGTATAGGCCTGAGTTTGCCCAAGCGTTAGGTGTTGTCAGAGAGTTAGGAGCCAATTCTGAGAAGTGAGTTCTCAGGTATTTGAGAAGGACCAGCAGCAGGGATTCATGTTATTTAGGGTCAGGACTTCACTACATGGATTTGTAGATGCGGATGCGGTAGGGTACTCAGATGACAGGGGGTACATCACAGGTTGTGTGGTGGGTTGTCTTCAGGATTGAGCTTGAAGAGAGATACAAACCAGGAAATAGATTAGATGGGGTACAGGTATAGGTATAGTGTAGATGTTTATCTCCAAGTGGGAGATTGTTAGGTTGTGGAGCTAAAAGCTTCACTGATGTAGACATGGAGGAGGTTGCAGAGTGTCACGAACACCAGCGTCGGTCAGGCCAACCGATGATGGCAGGTAGGAGACAGGAAGCAACTGACGTCGGTCAGAGATCGGCCGGTGTCGGCGACCCCTAGGAGGACAGGGACCGACGTCGGTCACCTGTGTGGTTCGACTATGAGTATATTACGGGCAATTAGTTGATGAACCAAGTGTTTGCATGATGAGAGCTAATTTTAGACTGGGAGTTGTGGATCTAATTATTGTAATTAGATGTCTAATTATTGTTTGGATGAGATCTATATAATAGACTCATGGTTGTATTGTAAATGTGTGCTAGGGAGTAAGAGAGCAAACAGCTCCTTTAGAGAGAGGTAGAGCAATGGTGCGTTCCTCCTAGTGCCACAGTACTAGGTGTGTGGGTGTTGGATTGGAGAATCAGCAGGGTTCTTCATGCATGTATGATCTTGGTCATCAGGTGAGCATGGCCTTTATAGGAGATCTGCATGGTAAGTAGGATCATTGATCTGCAGGTGTATGTGTGTGCAAGGTCAAGGTTCACAGGTGTGCAGAACTAGGTTGATTTTCAGGTGTGCAAGATCAGATAGGACAGCAACACAACAGGGAGCAGAATCAGGCAGGATCTACTTGGAGTATAGGTGTGTACTCGGATAGAGCAAAGAGGAAGGCAAGGGAGTTCCTTCCATAAGTAAGGTCTATTGAGGTGCAGGTTGGTGCAAGTTCAGGGGAGATCTACTTGAAGTACGGTTGTGTACTTGTGGAGTGCGTGGAGCACTTGTGGTGTGCGTGGAGCACGGGTATAAGGTGAACACCAACTTAGAGTTTGAGTTGGGTGTTGGGACCTAAGAGAGAGCTTTGAGGAGAGAATTAATGTTCACTTGAGGTGTGGGAAGCCTCTAAAGAGGTGGTGGAGAAGAAGTGGCATCTTCTTTATTGTATTCTTTTCTTCAAGAGTTTTAATACACGTTGTGTATTGTCTCTCATATCATGTGTTATTTTTGAATTCTAGTTACTTGTGTATTCTGGTTAATTTCCACATATTAAGTTGCTTGGTTTAGTAATCAATTGTGTGCTTCCGGTTGTTTATCCCAACAATATAATCATAGAGTATGGGAATTAATTGGATGTTGGTTCTATGATTTGAGTTCCAATATGGAAGAAGAATGGTGATATTAGACTATGTGTTGACTTCTATGATTTGAACAAGGATTTCCTTAAAGATCACTATCCATTTCCATCTATAGAAATTTTTTTACAACTAGTTGTAGGTTCAAAAAGGTTTTAATTGGTGGATGGATATAGTGGTTACAATCAGATTTTAGTCAAGGATGAGGACCAATTCAAAATTGCCTTCACCACAAAGTGGGGGACATTTTCATATAGAAAGATGCCCTTCAGTTTATCCAATGCTAGGGAAACCTTTCAAAGAGACATGGATATGGCATTTTAGGGCCTTCTTAATAGATTTGTCCTTATTTATTTAGATGACATCACTGTGTTCTTAAAGAATACAAATGAGCACATGGTTCATCTCAAGCAAGTGTTTAAAAAATGCAGATAGTTTGGGGTATCTCTAAACCCCAAAAAGTGTATCTTATTAGTCCATGTAGGTAAACTCCTTAGACATGTGATTTCAAAAAATGATTTGAGTATAGATCCTGAAAGGATAGATTGAATTCTTGCACTTTATTTTCCCAAACATAAGAAGACTTTGCAAAGATTATTAGGGAAAATCAATTTCATAGGAAGATACATTTAAGATTTTTCCACTTTAGCTAAGCCACTTATAGCCATGCTAAAGAATAATCATAATTTTAGTTGGTCCAAGGAAGGAGTAAAGAGTTTTGAAGAGATAAATAAAGAAATATCTAGTGCTTTTGCACTCATAAACCCAAATTTTACCAAAGATTTCATATTATACACTTATGCTAACATGGACACCATTTTAGGCATTTTTATGCAATAGAATCATGAGGCTTTGGAAAAGCCAATTAATTTTTTCGGTCAAGTCTTGGAAGAATATGAAACAAGCATGGACACCATTTTAGGCATTCTTATGCAATAGAATCATGAGGCTTTGGAGAAGCCAATTTCCTTTTTCAGTCAAGTCCTAGAAGAATATGAAACAAGGTACTCTTTTGTTAAAAAAATATGTACTTTTAGTTATAAGGTCTCTCAAGAAATTTAGATACCTATTGTCTAACAATAATATACACCTACTGGTTTCCCATCCAAGTATAAAAGAGTTTCTCTTGAATAGAGACATAAGTGAGAAAAGAGCTAATTAGAGGTGAAAGAATTTGTGAACATCTAGCCCAAGCCCTGTAAGAAGCTAATGAGGTGGTTTTGGTGTCAAATGATGAATAAGTTACATCTAGTCATACCTCACCTTCCATCTAGTTTCATGACATTGTAAGGTATCTCAAAAATGGCATATATCCTTCTCATTTAAGTACTTTTAAAAGAAGATATTTCAGATTGCAAGCAATTCTATTTCTTCTTGTTGATGGCATTTTTTTCAAGAAAGATATCAATGGTGTATTGCTGAGATGTATAGATTCAAGCCAAGCACATAGATTTCTTAAATATTTACATGATGTATATGGTGGATGACACTATTATATAAATACTATAGCCCTTAAGATCATGATAGGTTGGTACTATTGGCCTAGCATATTCAGTGATTGTCATGCATGGGTTAAAAAGTGTAAATAGTGTGCTATGTTTATGGGAAAAGTAAAACTTGTAGCCTTACCTATCCAAAAAATTGTAGTTGACCAACCATTTCTCTAATGGGGATTAAAATTTATTAGTCTCATTAATCCTCCTTCAAGTGTAGGACATAAATGGATACTAACTGCTACATATTATTTCACTAGATGAACATAAGTAGTAGTATTGAAGGAAGTAATTGAGTTCAATGTGCTATATTTATATCAAGGTTTTCTTACCATATTTGGAGTTCCTTCAACCATTATTTATGATAATGATATGGATTTTGTGGGAACTAATATCAACCAATGGGCCATTCAGCATGGTGTCTTTCTCAACACTTCATCAAATTACTATTCTCAAGGCAATGGCCTTGCTGAGTCCACAAATAAGAACCTATTAAGGATCATAAGAAGAACCATTGACGATAATCAGAGGAAATGGCATCTAAAATTTAAATCATCTCTTTGGGATGATATAATCACTTATAAAATATTAATATCAAACTCTCCATACAAGTTGGTATATGGTAAGGAAGCAAGATTACATATTTCCCTTGAGTTTCCATCTTTAGAACTAATGCATCAACTTGAACTATTAACTAATGAGACAATAGAGGTCAAATCTATTGAGCTTATGGAGCTAGAATAAGTCCAAAATCATTCCATGTTAGCCATGAAAATTCATTAATCATAAGTGAAGAGATATTCTCCAAGAAGTTTCAAATAAGGAGACTTGGTCCTAAAGTACAATGGGGATAGAGCTAAAACAGGAAGGCATACAAAGTTTGAATCTCTTTGGAGTGGTCTAGATACAATCTCCAACTACAAATCCCATAATTCCTTCCAAATTTCAAATATGCATGGCCAAGAGCTTCCTATCCCATTTAATGGGATACATCTAAAGCATTGTTACTAAGAGCTAGGTCCCCTATATACATTTAGTTTATTTTTTTCCTCAAAGTTCTATTCTAACAAAAAAAATTGTTTGTGTTTACCCAAATAATTAATATGTTTTCACACTTGCTTTGTTTAGTTTAGTTTCCCTATTTTTTTATCCCCTTCCTTGTCTTGGCGAAATAGTCATCTTTTCTAGTCAAAAGGTTTCTTGAGTTCATGGCCTAAATTTATCATTTTTATGATCCAAAGATCATGTAAGTGATCTGGTATTCAAGCATAATAGGCATGCTTCCTAGTTGAGTCACCAAAATTTTGACATTTTTGACCCCACAGGATAAAATTTGACCCCTACCATTTATAACTTGCACCTAAATGGATCAAGCCATTATGGGATGATGAGCTAAGTAGAGTTCTAGATGGAATGAGTGGTCCAAAGAAAACATGTAACTTACAAAGATTTTGAAACAATTTAAGCTTTGTTAACCTTTGAGAGGTAGGTCTAGAGAAAATGAAGGATCCAAGTAGGTTTCTATGGGTTTCTATCATTAAAATGCATGGATTAGGTTTTCATAAGTCTCAAAAACTCACTAGATCCTTGGAAGGTCGAGCAACAATTCAAACACATGCCTAAAGGAAGTAGACCATTATAGCATGTCATGTAGGAATGAGTAGAGAAGTTGAGTTTTGTATTTAATAAATTTGATTATTCAACCTTTTAAAGATAAATAATTTCATAGACATAATGCATTACATGCCAAGAAGACCCTCTACAAATTTGCTATCTTGATGAGTTCTCTATCCCAAGATACAATCCTATGTGTGTGGGAATGCCAAGTTAAAGATACAATAAATAGCCATTTGCATTCAAATTCTTCATAGGATCCTAAGTTTAAATGTAGAGATACCAAGTGTCATGATCTAGGGAGATCAAATCAAGATCAATAGCACGTGGTTAACAACAGAGTCCATGGGTCTAGATAGATCAACAAAGCACGTTTGATTGTACTACCAAAGATCAATGGTGAATAAGAGGTCATCAAATTAGAGGATCCTTAGGACAAACCCAGGAGTGATAAGTGTTGACCTTATAAAAACTCATAATAAGGATCAATGGAATGAGCAAAGTCAAAAGGTTAGTGATCCAAGAAGTTGTCATATGGTATAAAGTTATGAACTAAATAAAGACTGACTATTGGGGCCATAGAAAGAACACATATTTAACAAGTGGAACAATTTTTGAATCCTAGATCAAGATCTAAAACTAACAATAAGGTCAAACCTATAAGACTCTAGGGAGATAAGGACACATGTCTAAGTCAACAATAATATTATATTTCAAATAAATAGTAACTTGGGAAAGGAATGCTACATGGGTAGACACATAGGATTGAAGATCTCTCCACCCAAAAATGTAAATGCATAAATTAAAAATCAAGATATAATCTAGGTTATTAGAGAAAACCCTATAAATCTTTTGGGAACCATTAAAGCTCAATTCTATACAAAAGTTAGCTCAAACATGATTATGAGGATTGTCCTAGGTTTGTGACCCATTTTCCATTAAAGACCAGAGCCTATGAATATTCATTGAAATCATGAATATATGAAAACCAATAGTTAGGATTAGTTTTCATCTATTAAGAACCTATATTCAGGGTTTGAGATAGGGGCAAAGTTGTGATTATTAATAAATTTCAGAGGAGATGCCAGTAAATGAATTCAATTAACTATCTAATAGTGTAAGGAATAGATCAAGATAAAGTATGGTAGAGAAATTCAAGAGAGAGATTTGAATATGGATAGGTTGGTGGAGAATTTAATGAGGTTCAAAAATTATTTTGGGGAATGTTCCTTTATGAGCAGATCATGATTCATCATTCCAAGAAGGGTTCTTATCTCCCAATGTATTTATGAGCTAATGATAGAGCTTTAAAGTTCATTTGTGAGGGTAGGATTAATTCTAATTGATCAAAGGGTGGTTGGTCCTAATTTAATTATTTATGATATCTTGTTCCCTCTCTCTCTCTCCCCTTTCTCCTATATATCTCCCATTTCTCATTTATAAAAGAGACTCTTATGCTTTTGGCTTGCCCAGGCAATGCCAAAATTTATACTGCAACACCTATTTGATGTGATAAAATATTGAATCCCTCTATTTATAGGCTAATTAAAGTGTGTTATATGAATTCATTAATGTGGTTAAGTGAATGTTTGATTTCCTTTGCTTCTTTCTGAGTTTTCTCACCTTCATGAAATGTTTTCTAGGTCTCGCAGGTCACCCTAAGTGTCATAGATGGTTTTTCAATTAGTTTTTAAGTGGACAATTCCCCTCCTATGCTAGATTGATAATTAATTAGTGTATTTTGGTGAAATACTTATGTGAAAGTTGGTTAAAGAGTGAATAAATTGATACCTATAGGTCTTAAAGTGTCTTATAGTGTGTGTCTAGTGCAAATATAAGTGTCTAAAACATTGGTGCATCACGTCCCCTTATATTTTTTTATAAATTGTAGTTAATCTCTCTCCCTTTTCCAAGCAAGAGGTTAGTTTAGGTGATGGATCCAAATGAATATTCCCTTCTCTAGAGGTTCAACCTCATTATAGGATACCCATAGCCTGAGGTTGATCCTATTATGTATCCTAATTGGATAGGGCCTAAATAACCCTCCCCATGGGTGTAAATTAAGCCTACAATAGTTACATATATCTCATTCATACAAGGTGAATTTAAAGGTAAAAAACCCAAAGGTGTATAAAATGAAGGAATTCTAGATAAAAAATGAAACTCAAATTGAAACTATCAGGACATGTTAGCTACATAAAAAATATAAAAAAACTAAAATCCTACAAGAAAGTAAAACTACAAATGACATGATACTAAACAAAGTACTTCTTCAAAAAATGATCATTGGTTGGTTATTTATAGATGTGTTCTTAATTGGTTTAAAATATATAAGTACTAGCCTAATAATGTATTTAACTAATTAGGGGACCCACCACTTTTAGGATAATTTACCTCTTTGTTATTGGTGTAATATATCTTAAGCACTAAGTCTCTAACATCAAAAGTACATAGTTTGACTTTTTTTGTTATGTTGTTTAGATATGCATGTTTTGTATTAGTCATTATGTTTTAAAACACCTATATTATCTCATCAAGGAGAAGAAATATTGAATATGAGATTTAAAAATATCTTTATTAGGGATAATAATGTGGAGAGAGATGTGTAAATAAGGTAACTCTACTTCTAATGGTAATACATATTCATAGTTGTAAACTAAAGAGAAGGGAGTTATCATAGTGGTAGTATAAATTCTAGTACAATAAGCCAAAAGTGTGCGTTAAATATTGAGATTCAATTTGAAATGAAAATCCCTATTAGTCTTTTGAAAGATCTTATTAAGGATTTTCTTAGTGTCTTCAGCTTCACCATTACAATGAGGGTGGTAAGCTATGGAAAATTTATGGGTGATTTTGAATTTTGCTTATAGTTATTTAATTAATTTATTTTTAAAATTCCCATCATTTTTATATATTATGGTGTGAATAATTCAAAAATGATATATGATCTAACTAAAAATGAATTTGGAAATAATTACACTAGTAAAATTAACAAGGGGTATAACTTCTATCCACTTGGTGAAATACTATGTGGCAATAATAATGAATACATGGTTAGGTTTTAATTTAGGTAACTTGAAAATGAGATCTAATCCCCACATAGATAATGGCCAAGGAAACTTTAATATTTGGATCTCATCTAGGGGAGAGTGAATTAGATCATCATAGATTTAGCAAGGATGTCACTTTTTAGTAAATGTGATGGCATATTTTTAGAGAGTAGGCCAAAAGTAACCCATGCACCACCAAAAGTGCCCCCATGAATTGATAAATAAGATAATAAATTCCATCTTGATTATGCAACTTATCAAGGTACCTTTGACATTGTGATAGTAAAGGATGTCATGTCTAAGTATGTATTTGCAAGCTTTCTTGCAGAGTCTAGTCTTTTCATGAGAGTCAACCTCTAGAGGATATGTATGATATTTGATGAATTAGATGTTATATTTTTACCATATGATTTATAGAACTATGTCATCTTTATATTTTAAATAAGATATTCATCCTTATATTTTAGACTAGATGGAAATTTATTTTTATGGATAAGGAACTGTGAGTCATTTAGTACCTGGTGAGGATGAAAAAGAGAGGCCAAAAAAGTAAGATAATCTATGATATCATTTTATTCTCATGGGATTGATTTTATAGTGAAATACATAACCTATTTTTAAAAATTAGAGACAATTTTATCATATGTGATGAGATTTTCGCTTTTGCATTAATATTCAACACTAACTTGATGACATATAAGTTTTGAATCTTATAAGGCATGTAAGTAGGGAATATATAAATCTATGATTTCTTGCATCCAAAGGATGAGAGATTAGTATTCAACCATATTATTGGCGACCTAAAAAATTAATCATAAAGTTAAAGGGATGATTTTGACATGAAGAATATTTAAGACATAGGCTACCCCAACTCCTTGAAGGCACTTGGCTCCATAAAAAATAAGTGTCTAAGTTTACTCATGCAATTCAGTTGTAAGTTTGGGTGATTTCTCAATGATGAATTTGGATTTAGGTTTAGAAATTGATATTTTAGGCTCTTTGAGGGTTTGTGTCTCAATGTCAGCTATGAAATTATGAAAATATTATTTATGGGAGACTACTTAGTTAAAAACCTCAATGAAAAGGATCTGCTCATCAGTAAGAGTGTCCTAAGGTGATTCATAGGTGGGAAAATATTGGTAACAAGTAAATAAAAAAAAACTTGGCCTTGACTAATTTTTGGGAAATAATTCTTAAGTTAAACTCCATTAAGAGGATCACTAATTCTCCAATTATATCTCTAGGTAGGAAAGCTTTCGAGAAGAAGAGATGAAGGTGATCAAATGGACGATGACATAAATGGTTTGATAAATCATATAATGTGGAATATTTTTAATGGAAAAGTAGATTATGATAAATTCACATTCCACTTTCCTATAGCAGGTCTCATAGTCTATTATGGAATGACTAATTTAGTAAATGGCATACTTGTTCATGTCTCCTATTTTTGTGTGAGAAATTCCCCAATTGATATGGGAGAAGATGATGCATATAAGATGAAATGAAGACCATTAGAAGGTAGTCTAAGAGTAGAAAGATGAATTAATTATTCCTTAATGTTGTTGAAATATTTTTGACATGCATCAATCCATTCAATATAATTACCTTTCTTAAGGAGGGAGATTATTGAATATATGTAGTAAGCCATCTCAAGGATGAATCATTAGATTGCCCCAAGTTTTCCTAGTTAGGTATGAATGATAGGAATGGATAGAGGTATATGCATGTTAACAATAGAGTTAATTTTGTGGGATCTACATAAATCACTCATAAGGAAACTAAGAAACATAAGAATTTTTCTAAGGTAACACTAAAAACATAGTTTTAAGGATTGAGTCTAACTTTGTATTGTATTATATGGTCAAAGATGATATAAATATTGTGAAGATGGTTTCATGATACTTATATTTGGTAATAATATGTTTTGACTATTTTATGGATGAGGTCATGAAATATATGGGTCATTTCACATTATTAGTAAAATATTTTTATGTTAATCTTAAGGAGAAATATGGATTTGATTATATCCTAAAAATACATCCATGAGGGAGAGCATCTCATAGATAGCTATAGAATCAACAAAGGCATCAATAAATGGTAAATGGAAATTATCTTTAGGACATAAGTTTTTATTACAGGTTAAATTGGGTTGTTAAAGGGGACTCACCCCATTACAAAAAAAAAAAGGCTAGTCTTAAACCCATATAAGTACAAAAAATCCTATGATTATAACAAAACATAACTATAAGAATGCCAACATAAACATAAAAACCAAAAAACAATAAGAACATAGTAAAAGAACATAATTAAGAATGTG
The DNA here is from genome assembly GCA_037957365.1 of Torreya grandis. Taxonomy (NCBI): domain Eukaryota; kingdom Viridiplantae; phylum Streptophyta; class Pinopsida; order Cupressales; family Taxaceae; genus Torreya; species Torreya grandis. Next base: position 1,952,655 of record JARHVA010001981.1, on the reverse strand, counting down.
GATAATTCCACCATTGTAACACTTCACTCCATTTATTCTTCATGTTACTAATCATGGAATCTATATTATGAAAGATTTGTAGCTTTGGATCTTCAATTCTTTTATGCTTATTATTAGCTCTACTCTTCTCCATAATTTCCATTTTCCTTTTATAAAACACCTTTAAAACTTCCATATTTTGAATACAATTCTACATATAAATAATTTTCAAATCCAAGATCATTCTCAAATTTTATTTGAGTCTCATTATCATGACAAATCATTAACATCTCCTCTCCCATACTCACCATTTGCTCATGTACTTCAATCAAATCTACCTTTGTATAAATAATTCTTTCATTCAAATTCATTTTATTCATTCCTTCCTTTAAATATGCATGATCCCTCATGAACCATCTCATAAAATATTTATGCAATTCCACCTCATCCCCCATCTGATCTAATTTACTCTATGCATTTTGATCCTTAAAGACAACATTAAAATCCTTATCCAATTTATATTTAACAATCATATTCTTAGGTAAACAAACATTCTAAGAATCACCCACTTTTGATTCCTTAAACATTTTTAAACCTTGAGAAACTTATTTCATCCTATTTTTATCCAAAATTTTAACACCATCCCCATAATTACCATCCAAATGCAAATCATACCTAATCTCTGAATCATACACCTTGTCTCAACCACCCCGCACATTATCAACATTGTTAAACCCAGAGTCATATTTTTATAGATATATAGGAATATTACTCTTACCCCCTAAAAAACCCTATTCTAAGAAGACCCAAAATCACTTCAAAGAATTATTTTAGTCTTGGGGTGACGAATAATAGGATAGATCCCTTTAAAAAACTTGAAAATTAGGATAATTATTGCCTGATGTAATGGAACCTTTTTCTTACCAAACTTAAATTCACTAATAAAACTTTATAGAGAGTGTAAAATATATAATAAGAGACTAATAGGAATTCCACACCTAAAAATATTTAGTATTTGGAAATGATAGAAATGCAAAACCATGTACCTTCCTTTCAACATCACATACATCATCACCTACATGCCACAATATCATAAGGTAGTGGAAAATCTTTTCGTAAGAAACCCCCTAGTATTTAGTCAATAGCTCTCCCTCACTCAAAAAAATATTCATACTCATGGGATTTAACATACTTATAATCTTGAATCAATAGGCCTATAGATTTAGTAATAAGCTCTTATGAAATCTCAATAATAACATTGTTAATGTCACTTTTATATCATTATAGCTTTTTACAATATGTTTGGATAAATATTGATCATACCTATCAATCCTTTCCATAAAATTTTCCAAACCACCTATATGTAGAATTTTCCACACCTTAGCATTCTATTTTATCCTTTGTGCTAACATATATTCCACTTGATGTAATCCTACACCCATTATACTATCAACAAAGAAAACTCCATGTAAATCACTAAATAGAGAACCTCCCACCAAATAAATATTCAACCAAACCTACCACCACTTCGTGTAACAAGAGATATGAGTTATCCACACCAGAAATCTATTCATGGATTGAAATAAATTGTGACCACTTACCAAAATCCTTTTACAGGAATTCATATAATAAATACTCAGATCAATACACCTCTTAACAATGATGATTGAACATGTTGAACAACCAAATATAAATAAACAAAATAAAACAACCATTATTATAATTTTTATGAAATTATGATATATCCTTTTGCATTATTTACACAATATCCATAGGAAAGACATCATGTTTGAACCACCTCTTAATATCTAGTGACAAAAGACCCTTATTGGAAAAATAGTCAGCTAACCCATTACCTTCCCTATACACTTGCTATAAATGAATTGAATTAAAATACTGACCCAAAAATAAGGTTTCTTCAATGATATGACTTATATTATAACCATACTTAAGACTCTGAATAAGGAAATTAACAATGTTAATTTAATCCCACTCCACAATCAAATTAACACATCCCAACTCCTTGGCCAATTGAATCCCCCATAATAAGTATAGGTAAAGGTCCATCATATTTTAAATTTAATTCAAGGTCAAAAATTTGACTACCTTTGATGTCAAACTCATAATGTATACATATTACAATAGTAGCCTTAGCATATAAGGTAATTTTAGGAGTTGGAGGAGAAGGTAAGGATTTTAATGGCTGATACAATATAGTATAGAAAATATTAATTGGACTATATCATGTTGGTTGATATAGTCTGGTACAAAATTCTTAACTAAACTGTATCAAGTTAGGTGATATAATTTGGCACATAAGTTATTCATTGAATTGTATAAGGCTATCTGATATAGTTAGTAGGTATAGGAATTATTTTGACTACATCAATATGGATGATGCAGTCCATTGAATCTAAGAGAACTATATTATGCATGTAAGATACCTTGCCAACCTAGTCTAGGACTAAATATTTATTAGTAACAGTTTAGTGGCAAGAATAATATAATATATTTAAAGCAAATCAATACATCTTAGATTTGAAAGCTAAACAATAAATGATATAAACCATAAATGAATATGGAGAAGAACAAATGTGAGACCATAAAAGATATATTTTATTCACACAAATGGCTTGTTTACATCTTCTTTGCACATTTGATTATATAAACTTTTCCACTTCCTCACTTGTCTCTTTTTCTCCTTATGACTCTCTGACTTCCTTATTTTTGATACATATATCATTTTTTCTCTTTTATTATAATTAATAACAAGTCGTTTTACCCTTGATAACACTCACCCAGACTTAAATAGGTTTCTCATCCCAAGATACACAAAGGCCTTAAAAATCAAGTTTTTACAAATTTGGTCCTTTGCAAATGCATTTAAGGAAAATAAACTACTCCTAATCCTAGTCTTCATGGCATCTTGTCAGACCTAAATTCACTTATACAACTAACTATTCTAAATAGCCTCAATTGAATGTATACTTTTACAATCTTATAAACACTTTTTCTTGTTCGTACCTATTTCACCATATATCCTCATTCATCCTTTGAGTAAGAATAATCACAAACATAATCAAATACTTTCAATCAAAAAAGAAAAAGTGAACATTTTCAGTTGTCTTGAGTAATAAATGATAGCCATAAAATAATTTGGTTCTTAATTATAAATTTATGTATATCCAAATGCATTTGTAATCAAAATAACATACAAAATAAATTGGTTCCCTTCTTATGCCAAAACTAGTGCTACTTTCATCCTATACATGACTGAACTATACAAATCCATTCACAAACTTTTTACTTTATGGAATATAAATTGGAACCCTTTCAAACACAATTTACATGCAAAAATCCATCCAAAATTGAGTTTATATAGCATCCATTTGTCATTACCCATCTCTCCAAATAATTTATCACTTGTCAAAATAACATTTCATTCTTGCATATCATTTTCTTGAAACTATTATGATAATGTTATAGGTGTTATCACTATCTTTTTCCCTATGACCATACTTAATTATGACCACGTTTTATTGTGAAAACCCTATGGGGGGAAATGAATTTGAAAAGTATGTAGTTTGTGTACCCACTTCATTTTCCATTTATGATAAGATGCTCGATGAGCATCACCTAGGAGTTCATAGGTTCACATAACTAGATCATCTAGTTTGATGCCATAATCATCACTAAATAGAGTTTTTGTGTCTATACACTTGATCACTAGGGCTAAATCCTCTTTTATGGCTTGTGGGTACACATCCCCTAACATATATCCCATTATTGGTGATCGGGTCTCAAATTTTAAGTACTTATAATAGTTAACTAGATTTCACCTATGATAACATGCCTACATAAAAGGTAATAATATGATAAAATATCTAGAGGTAACATATCTTTATATTCACCATGTTTAACAATAAATAATCCATTTTTAATTTAGGCTCGGGATAAAAACATGAGCATCAGCCACACCATTGTTAGGAATCATTTAGTGGTAAGAATAATAACCCAAATTTAAAGTAAACCAATACAAAACATATTTTCAAGATAAAAAAATAAGTGATAGAAACTATAAATGAAGATGAATAAGAATAAACATGAAATAATAAAATATATATTTTATTTACACAAATGGCTTGTTTACATTTCTCCATACATTTTTTGTTATAAACTTTTTGACTTCCTCACTTGTCTCTTATTCTCCTTATGACTCTTTGACTTCCTTATTTTTGACACTTATATCATTTATTTTCTCTCTTATTATAATTAATAACAATTTCCTTTACCCTTGCTAAAAATATTATATTGTATCAGGTTGGCTAATATAGTTTCAAAGACTAGAAAAATAAATAACATGATATAGTTGGTCAAAGTTAGCAGATGTGGGAATATCATAATTTTTTTGGACAACCCATGGAGTATCTATCAAATGTGTTTTGGCAAAGGGGACATGACCTTAAATTTCAAGTTCAATGTCATTAGAATAAAAAAATATGTGAACCACATGAACATATCAATTAGAGGCATACATTTTGGTAAGAGTCTTTTGATAATGTAATATGTCCAAGTCTTATGAATGAACTTGTGCCATAATGTGGGAATCATCATAAGAAGTAGAAATTTTACATGCATGAGAATTGGGCCAAAAATATTAAGTAGAAGTGTCTGAAGTATAGGCATACATGTTACTAAAATTTTAAAGGGGTATTGCTAGAGGATATTTAAATAGTTTGGCTACACAATAATCATTAGTGTTGTGTGGGGATGAATTTCATATCATCATCAATAAAATGAATGGTCTTATCTCATGGAAGGAGAGAAGGGGAAATCCTTTTTAAAATGTATGGAGGTATTCTAGTGGTCTTACAACTATTTTTTAACTCATTAGGTTTGTCATCATTTGAGTCTAATAAAGTGACATGAAGATTAGGATCCATGTTGACAAACTTAGGTATCGATGGATTACTAAGATGATAAATAATAGGAATGTGATATTGAGATTTGGTATTGGGAAGATGAATGCCCCAAAGGTTGGGATACATTTTGTGCTTTCAACTTTTGCCATTATAAATTAAATTTATGCATTGGCTACTAAAAAATGTGATAGTTCTCATATGATGAGTCTATGGAAGAACTACAAGAATGTTATAGGAAAGTGAAAGATCTATACTAATTTTTTTGGGTCCAATAGTGAGAGGATCTAAATGTATCTAAGAGTATTTTGAGTGGTTTTATCAAATACATGGCATGTAAGTCTAAGGTGCTTGATATTATATTTGTAATAACCAAAGGAAGGTAACATTAAAGTTAAATATTTCATCCACCAATAATTTATTTATTAAGGTATTGTTGATCCTAATATTAATAAAGAGAGGAGGGTCATCAACACAAAAAAGGATTTCATCATTAATTATATCATTTTCATAAAACTCTATGGATATTTTTGAAGAGGATTGAGAAATGGTTTTGATAGCATGAAATTTCATAGGTATGAGACCATGATAAGTTTGAATAGGTGGTTTATATTCACTATATAGGATCTCTTCTCTGTCTTAAAATTATTTCATGAGAAACTTGAGATGATAAGAAGTTATCAACAACTCCATAGAGTTAATCTCTTATATGAAATTCCATTTTGATTTAGAAGTAGATTTAGAGAAAGGCTTGATAAAATTATTAGTAATAATTTTAGGATAAATAATGGGAGAAGGATTGGTAGAACTAGGTTGAGGCTCAATCATGGAGCTAGTTCATTGTTTTTTGGGATCTGAATATGAAGATTGGTTTTAATGTCTTTAAGAAATTGTTCTTTAGGATAAGGCTTATTAGGTTTGATGATAGGATCTTTATGAGAAATATTATGATAGTAATTAACCTTTTCCATGTTCACATATTGTATATTATTATAGTATTAATTGTAATCAACATCAATAACACAAACATTCATGTTGGAAAGTTATAAATTAGAATCTGATGGTTGAGAAGATTTTTGATACTTCTGAGTGGAAGATTTAGAATTATAGGTTTAATTTTGGTAAGTTTGTTGATAATCATTATGATGTTAAGCACAAAATATACTAAGAGGGGGGTGAATCAGTATATATATCTTATAAAAATTTCCCTTAATCAAACATTCAAGATATGCAATAAAACTCAAATAGTAAACATCACACAAGAAAGAGAGAGACACTAGATATAACATGGAAACCCAATGTGAGAAAAACCACGGAGAACAATCTCAAGTATATTAGTGAGAACAAACCCATAGGAGCACCATACCCCTTTGCCAAGTACCAACCTCAGCTACAATTTGTGACCACCAACCCACAGGAGCTTCAAACGCCTTTGCCGAGCACCAACCCAACTATCATTCATGAGCACCAACCCACATGAGCATCATCCACTTTGTGTAAACCACACACCTATATCTTAATGTTGCTAAATCAACAAATGATAGTTCAATACAACATCTCTTTCCTCTCTCTCACCTTTGCTCTTCTAAGCTAGATAATACAATATCAAATTAACCTCTCACTCTCATATTACAAATGGCTACTCAAGCCTTTATTTATAGCTTTCTAAATGACCTTTGGCCTTCCCCCTTTGTGACCCTTCAATCTTCATGGAAAATGGCGCCAATATTGGATGACCCTTCATATCCAAGCATTTGAAAAGTCATGTGGTGACCCTTCATGACCAAAAACGTCCTTCCCACTTTTCTTTTTATCTTTGGTGACTTTTCGTATTCCATAAAGTGTCCCTTCATGAGAAATTTTCCCTTACTCTTTTGTCTTCACTTGGTGACTCTTGGTATTCCCCAAAATGACTCTTCATGGGAAAATGCGTCCCATCCTTCTTTTGTCTTTACCCTGTGGCTCTTCGACTTCTCCATGGGCCCTTATTTTATCTCATATGCAACCAAAAATATATTCATTAATATTAAATAAATATTAACTCATATTAGCCAAGATAAATAATATTAAATGCAATGGGGCATTTATCATAAATAATGCTAAACCTTTGACATCAATGACAATATTTCCAACAATCTCCCCCTTTGTCATTGATGGCAACCTCAATCCTGAAACTACCACATCCTGTCACCTGCACATATTGTCATCTAAAAGCATATAGTAACTCCCCCTTATTGTAGCAACCTATACCTATTTCTTGTACCTATTTTTTGTACTTGTACCTTTTATTCTCCCCCTTTGACATCAATGGCAAAGGGCCTACCTAGAGCTAACACTTAGCTCCCCCTCACTTGATGTTGAACCTCAATGGCAAGAAGTAAGGGAAGTTACTCCCAACTTCTCTCACAAATACTCAAATGTGTCTTTTGGTAGTGCCTTTGTGAAAATATCTGCAATCTGCTCTGTAGTATTAATATATTCCAACTTAACCTATTGATCTACAACCTACTCTCTCAAAAAGTGATATCTAATGGGAATATATTTTGTTCTTGAATGCATCACTAGATTTTTTGAATTATTTATGGCACTTGTGTTATCACAAAAAATGGAAATAAGTTCATCATACTTTACCTTGATATCTTCCAAAGTTTGCTTCATCCAAAGCATTTGAGTACAACACAATACTACTATAATATATTTTGCTTCAGCTGTAGAAAGTGATACTGAGTTATGCTTCTTGCTTAGCCATGATACTAAGCTATCACCAAGGAAGAAAGCTCCTCCACTTGTACTCTTTCTATCATCTAAGCACCCTACCCAATCTGAATCTGTATAAGCAACTAAAGTGAAATCTTTACCTATGGGATACCATAATCCATAATCCAATGTCCCTTTGATATATCTAAATATTCTTTTGACCAACTAAACATGACTATCTCTTGGAGATGACTGATATCTTGCAACCATAACTACTGCATGCATGATGTCTAGTCTCGATGCTATCAAATATAAAAGACTACCAATCATAGATCTATAACAGGTGAATCTGTGTCCTTGCTCACCTTATTTCCTATACACATAGGTGTGCCAACTGGTACACAATTCTCAAAACCAAATTTATTCAACATTTCCTTGGCATATTTACTTTGAGATATAAAAATTCCTTTATTTGATTGAAATATTTGTAATCCTAAGAAAAATGATAATTCTCCAAGCATAGACATCTCAAATTCTTTTTGCGTTCTATCAAAAAATTCTTTTGTCATCTTTTCAATATTTCCTCCAAAAATGATATCATCAACATATACCACAACAATCAATTGATGCTCACCTTCTGTTTTGATGTAAATATTACTATCAGCAAATCCTCTCTTGAATCCTTGATCTTGTAGGTACTTATCAAGTCTTGCATACCAAGCTCTAGGAGCTTGTTTTAATCCATATAATGCTTTCTTCAATCTGCATACATGATTACTAATATTTGAGAGAATAAACCCCTCAGGCTATTCAATGTAGACCTCTTCTTCAAGACTCCCATTTAGGAAGGCAAATTTGACACCCATCTGAAATACTTTGAAATTTTTAAATACTGTATATGCAAGAAACATTCTAATAGCCTCTAACCTTGCTACTAGTGCAAAAGTTTCTTCAAAATCTATTCACTCAATTTGAGCATATCCTTTACATACTAATCTTGCTTTATTTTTGGTTACTTCTCCATTTTCATTCAACTTATTTCTATAAACCCATTTTGTTCCTATCACATTATGATCTTTTGGTCTAGGCACTAATTCCCAAGTATCATTCTTTTCTATCTGATCTAATTCTTCATCCATAGCCTTAACCCAATGCTCATCATGTCTGGCTTCTAAAAAATTTCTAGGCTGAATTTTAGATAACAAAGAGAAATTAACTTGTTCAGATTCACTTACCATCATTCTTCTTGTGCGAATTCCTTCTTTTATATCTCTGATGATGTCACTTTCATTATAATTTTTTTGAACATATTTAGATGGAGTCTTGGTGCCCTTTTTCTCCTTTTCCTCATCTTCATCTGATTCTTCAAAGACTTCCTCTTCAATGATTTCAGGAATGTCTATTGGATCACTGATCTTTTGTGTTCCATCTTGTTCTATCCTAACACTTGCACTTTCAACAATTTTCTTGGTTCTTTTGTTATAACATTTATAAGCTTTACTTTTGCAAGAATAACTAAGAAATATACCTTCATCTGCTTTGGATTCAAACTTACCAAGTTTTTCATTGGTTCTCTTTATGAAGCATTTGCTACCAAAAACTCTGAAATAATCAACTGTTGCTGGTTTGTCTTTCCATAGCTCATAAAGAGTTTTGTCGCTTTTGACTCTTAATATATCTCTATTATAAATATGCACTATTGTACCAACTAACTCTCTCCAATATTTATTTGCTATCTTGGATTCATTTAGCATTGTCCTCACCATCTCTTGAACTGTTCTATTTTTTCGTTCAACTACTCCATTTTGTTGTGGAGTTCTTACTGCTGAATACTATCTCTTTATTCCATGATCTTCACAAAACTCAATAAATTGATCTGACATGAATTCTCCTCCTCGATCTGATCTTAGACACTTAATCTTCAGATTAGTTTCATTCTCAACTAATGCTTTGAACTGTCTAAAAGCTTCTGATTTTTTCTTTAAAAACATTATCCAAGTCATACATGAAAAATCATAAATAAGCAACATGAAATATTTATCACCTTGAGTACTTTGATTCCTCATATGTCCACATAGATTAGTGTGAACAAGCTCTAGCATCTGAGTGGTAGAGTACTCTTTTGTTTTGAACCACCTTCTAGCATGCTTCCCATGCTGACAAGGTCCACAAAGGGTGTTAGATGGCTTTGTGATCGTTGGAAGATTCCTGACTACTTGATTTTTGCAAATTTTGACAAGATTGTCAAAAATTATGTGCCCCATTCTCCTGTGTCATAGCCTACTTTCTTCAATCTGACTCAAACAACATTTTTGACCTTTGATGTTAGATAGCATATATAAGTTATTACCTATTCTCTGAGCATCTGCAATTAATACATCTAAATCTTTTCTTCTAATTTCACAACCTTCTAAACAAAACTTTAGTGTGTGCCCCTAATCACACATTTGACTTACACTCAAAATATTATGCTTAAGACCTTCTACATATAAAAAAATTTTAGTTATAGTTCTACCATTATCTAAACTTAGTGTACCTTTTCTGGCAATTTTGGCAGTAGTATTGTCCCCAAATTTCACTGTGCCACCATTGATTTTCTTTAGGGTTATGAACTTTCTCTTGTCTCTTGTCATGTGCCTCAAACATCTGCTATTAATAAACCATGGCTTTTCTTCATTTCTTGCTTGCAGAGCTGTCTAGACCAACATAGAACCTTCAGATTGTTTCGTCTACCATGTCTGAACCTTTTTCTTGATGAATGGAGCCCTGAAACTCTGGTCCTTCTTGACTGACTCGAACACACTTCTATAATACTAAGCTATGTGTCTGAAGTTGTTACACTTGTAACAAATTATGGTATCTTCATCAAAGCTTGATAGAGGAGCAAAAGAGTTATAGATTTTGCTTGACTCTACATGACCTTCCTTTTCCTTATTTTTGAGATTGTTAACTCTTTTTCTACATTATAATTTCTTATGACCATATCCATTACAATAAAAATAGTAACCATAAAAATAGGACCTATTTGTGAATCTCTGACCTGATTTCCATTTATAGCTTTGTTCCTTCTAGCCCTCTTTGTCCTCTGTATTATCCATTCCTTCCCTTCTTGTTTCTTTATTTGTAAGAGCTTCAACATAACTCTTCTTCTTTTCAAAACTGATACCTGTCTTATCTGATGTTGCCTTTTGGATTTCTAATATCTTATTCAGCATATTAGTGATATTCTCAAATTTTGAATCATTGACTATTTTATTATTGACTGCTTTCTCAATCTCTTCTTTTAAAAAGGAAATTTTAGTAACATACCTTTCACATTCTTTTCTTGATATTTCCAACTGTGCCATCAGATCTTCAATTATCTCCTTTGACTCCTTGTCATTTTTCTCAATTTGATGCTTTAATCTTTGATTTTTCTTTTCAACAATTTTCAACTCTTCTAAGGTACACATGAGTTCTCTTTCCATATTCACTTTGGCTTCATCCTCTTCTTCTTCTTGATCAACTATTCTTTTGCTTGCAGAGGCACCTTTATGTATGGCCATCTTGTGCTTTCTTGATCTACCTTCAAGCTGTAAAACTTTTCAAAAAGGAACCTGCTCTGATACCAATTGTTAAGCACGGAATATACTAAGAGGGGGATGAATCAGTATATATATCTTATAAAGCTTTCCCTTAATCAAACATTCAAGATATGCAATAAAGCTCAAATAATAAACATCACACAAGAAAGAGAGAGACACTAGATATAACGTGGAAACCCAATGTGGGAAAAACCATGAAGAACAATCTCAAGTATATTAGTGAGAACAAACCCATAGGAGCACCATACCCCTTTGCCAAGTACCAACCTCAACTACAATTCATGAGCACCAACCCACATGAGCTTCAAACCCCTTTGTCGAGCACCAACCTAGCTATCATTCATGAGCACCAACCCACATGAGCATCATCCACTTTGTGTAAACCACACACCTGTCTCTCAATGTTGCTAAATCAACAAATGATAGTTTAATACAACATCTCTTTCCTCTCTCTCACCTTTGCTCTTCTAAGCTAGATAATACAATATCAAATTAACCTCTCACTCTCATATTACAAATGGCTACTCAAGCCTTTATTTATAGCTTTCTAAATGACCTTTGGCCTTCCCCCTTTGTGACCCTTCAATCCTCATGGAAAATGGCACCAATATTGGATGACCCTTCATATCCAAGCATTTGAAAAGTCATGTGGTGACCCTTCATGACCAAAAACGTCCTTCTCACTTTTTTCTTTATCTTTGGTGGCTTTTCATATTCCTTAAAGCATCCCTTCATGAGAAATTCACCCTTACTCTTTTGTCTTCACTTGGTGACTCTTGGTATTCCCCAAAATGACTCTTCATGGGATAATGCATCCCATCCTTCTTTTGTCTTTACCCCATGGCTCTTCAACTTCTCCATGGGCCCTTCTTTTGTCTCATATGCAACCAAAAATATATTCATTAATATTAAATAAATTTTAACTCATATTAGCCAAGATAAACAATATTAAATGCAATGGGGCCTTTATCATCAATAATGCTAAACCTTTGACATCAATGACAATATTTCCAACATATGATGCTCTTTGATCATAACATTATGATTAATATTTTCTCAAAACGTGAGGGTGACCATGAATTTTATAAGGTTACAACATGTCTCTTGAGAGTGATCAATATCAGGATGGAACTAACAAAACTTATATGGGTCACACCATGGTGAAGGAATAGTAGTTGTATAAATAAATGGTTTAGATAGAAATAATAAATTATTCATTTTTTTCACACTAAAGGGAGGGTGGAAGGGATGTTAATTATCTAAATGAGATGCTCTTACTTTGGGTTTAAGGGGGTTGGTTTGAGTGTTAATGGTGATTTTATTACTTTTATTATGGAAATATTCATTTTTTATAATTTGAAAAATTATAAATTGGGCTATAAGGAAATCTTGTTGTTTGGATTGATCAATGGCCTCTTTTAAGGTTTTACAAGAAAGGTTCTTAACATTTTATTGAAGAGAGAATTTAAGAGCAGTAACATAGAGTTTGAAAAGGTTGTCAGCACTCATGTTATGGTTTGATTTATGAGATAATGACTTGTCCCATTTTTCTTAGCATGTTTCTTAGAATTGATGAAATGGTTGAGGCCATTTTTCAAAAAGATCACTATGTTGGAATTCCTTAACTATAGCATTGACTAAATCCTCTAATTGTGTGATGGAATGTCTAGGAAGTTGGTTACACCATTCTATCACATCTTCTATGAATGTTTTGACTAGAAGTTTTGCAATAGCAAAGGTTTTATTTTGGACCCATTCCTTATAGAGTTTGACAAAATATTTGATAAAATATGTTAGAGCTTTAGTTCATCATATGTGATAGTTGGAGATATGTTTCTAATGTATATCAACATAATTAAGGGATCTAAATATTAATTTTGAGGATGTTGAATCATTTTATTATGAATATGAGGTTGAGGGATGATATTCACATTGGAATCTCTAAGAGGATGAGGAAAACAAATGATGACTTGAGGTTGTTGGTTAGCAATTTTCAAAATATGGTTTTGCATTTAGAAAATTTAGGAACTATTAGATGCTTACATAATGTTCTTTTTTTGAACCATCTGCATAAGTATTTGAGTTGTATCATGAGATGGATTTTGATTATAGGTACTAGGATGGGGATTACTAACATTGTGATTGGGAGGAATATTATAGACATTAGTGTTAGTTTCCCACCTATGGTAATGAATGAATGAAGTTATTTAAAACCACCATTATTGAGTTTTAATATAATTAATATTATCATCAAGGTTACTAAATATTATCTAGGAATAATCTTGATCATCATTTTGATTAATTTAAATAATGTTACATGTGATAAATGGAGAATGATTTTGGAATAACTTGCACCATGCAAAGTTGTCTTCAATAGTGGAAAAGGTTGGAAGAAAATAAAAACCTATGTATAATAATGAATGAGTTGAGGATAGAAAGTAAGTTATTAAGAGTTGACATCATGATGTTGACTGGCCTATAAGGTTGATATAAAAAAGTAACTATTTACAAAATAATAATGGTCTCAAGCAAGCCAATGTAGTTGGTTTTTATGTCTAATAATACAAACTATAGCTGGGTTAGTTGTTGCAGTTCAAATTTAAAAAATGTGCACAAATGGTCATTAACCAAATCAAAATATATCAATATGGCTGATACAATAACTTGGGGATTGGTAAAAAAAAACAAATTGTATTGATCTAGCTAATGTAGTCTAAGAGATAATAATAGGGTATAATGACATGTATCAGACTAGAAAATGTAATTTTATAGAAAAATGGAAAACTATAATGGGTTGGATATAGGATAGTAAAAAGGTTAACTGTATTAACTTTGTTGATGTAGTTAGGGAGGAAAACATAGGGGACTATATTGGGTTTATAGATTTTGTCCACAAATACATAAAACTATATCAATTTGGTTGATACAATTTGCAATACAAAAAATAATTTAGGCGACAAATTGAGTCTAAATAAATTCAAAAAACAAGATCAAGTATATACTAAAAGGATTTAATTGATAGTGTGGGCTCTCAATTATAACTATTCACTCATTTATTAGTTTTGGTCTAGTGTTTTAGAGCACTAACTATAGAGATAAATAATTCATGTAGCCCATTAACCCCAATTTTGAGGGTATGGTGAGAGTAAATTACCTAGGTTATTCATTCCTCTTAGATGCACTACAAATCTAAACTAATGGTTGGTTTCATAAGATAAATAAAATTGGAACCCTAGGCCTTTTTGATAGACTATGAGGCACATGGAAACTAAAGTCTATATTTAGTGTTGTCTAATGACTTGAGTATTGAGATAATAGACATCACTTCATGGTGTCAATAAAATATGTCACCACTTAGCTAAAAATGATAGATACTAAGAGTTTATAGATTGTTAGAACTCAATCTTCAGGGAAATCCAAAAAAATAGAAAATAAATTTTGAAAATCAATGTCAAAAATTAATTTACACCATTCAATGATCTAACATAAACATGCAATTAATTAAAATATACTAAAAATGAAACAAATAGAACTATATCAATGTTGGCCAATATAATTTTAAATAAAAAATGGAATTGTATTGGGTTGGCCAATGTAATCTTTGCAAACACAAAATTACTTGGGTTGGACAATGTCCTTATAAATAGGCAATAAATTGTATTGAGCTAGCCAATGTAGTTTATTGAAAAAGGTGTGATCTATGAATTTGAATCGAGAGAGGATGGTTAGTATGGTGTTAGTTCCAAAATTAAAATAAAATGAAATAAACACACTAATAGCATAACATCTCTAGGCCTAGACACTAGGGAGAGCTTAGTTAACAAAAGTAAATGACAAACACAACTAAAAATCAAGGAATCAAATACAATAATTCCTTTACCTTCCTTGGATTCTCCAAATGTCTTTGTAGTAGTGGTTTGCTCAGTTTTGTGCACATGAAGTCCTTGGTAATGGAAGTTTGGCTACCTCCATCTCTCTTTGGCACCTTTGGCTTATGGCTTGGCTTGGCTTGGAATCAATTTGGCATGGTAACACTAACTTATTGAAGGTTTTGGAAATAATTTAGCATTATAACTTTGGATCAAGAAAGCCTAGAAATGATGTTGTTGGCCTCTCTATTTATAGATTTTTGGATTTGATCAAAATCAACCTCAAACATCCATCTCAAGATTGAGATGTGTGGTTGAGGATTAATTTAATTTTTGAAATTAAGTTTTTAATTATCCTCATCATGGCATTAGAAGAAGGGGAAATTAAGAGGCATGGAGGGCATCATGGAAGGCATTAATGAGGTATGGAGGGCATGAATCCTGATATTTGTGGCATTTATGGCCTAGGGATATCTTCCCAAGAAATGAGGTCACTTGATGATGTATATATTCAATATTCATTTATAAAAATAAGTACTCAACAAGTTTCCATGGAATTTTTGATTAGGACTTGATTTGGGTTAATTATCTCTTAAGCATGATTAGGCACTTTGTGCACAAATTACTCAAATTGATCAGAATGCCTTGTTATTGGTCCAAAATTTGACTAGATTGGAATTGGAAGTCACTGTCAGATGAATTGGAACTATATTCCCATTTAGGATGTTACAAATAATAAATAATCAAGGCACATATCTTGTGCAAGAGATTTGATAGGAAAGATCAATCCAGAGCACCTAGGTGCAAAATTAGCATGTTAACTCGAAATGATCTAATCAAAGTTAGTTGGCCCATAAATTACATTGCCCCATTTAGGGACACCCTAGCCAAAATTGGCACTTGAATATTTTAGTTTCACATCATTTAGAATTTTTAGTGTTTTAAAGCCAAATTGTGTGTTTTAGGTAGAAATTGGCCAAAAGCCTGGTTGAAGGTTATCGGTGGCCAAATTTAGGTGTCTATAGTTTGCCCCTATTTAGGAACATGTTTCAAGTTATAAGCACAGTAATACCTTCTTAAAGAATTAAAAGGTCTTGTATGCCTATAATTTCAATGATGATAAACTAGTTGTATGATTCCCCCTTGAGGGAATGGTTGAAATAAATAGGTCAGCAAATGGTCCATTGATAAGAAGCAAAATGAGGGGACCAAAGAAAGGAAAGATAATGGGGTGAAAACACAATGATAGTGAAAAAGTAGTTAAAATCATTGATAATGCAAGTGGGATAGTGTATAATGGTTTTCCCAAAGGAGGTTATAAGCATTATACCCTGATAGTGGTAATATGGTATGATAACACAACAATTTGCCCAAAGGCAGTTATAATCATTAAGAAGATGGAGCTACCCTAGTTAGGATAGACAAATAAAAAATAACATGCCCTTGTATTGGAAACAAAATTAAAGTGGTGACAACATAATTATTTACCCAAAGGTGGTTATAATCATTGAGAAATGCAGGTGGGATGGTGTGTAATGGTTTGCCCATAGGAAATTATAATCATTGGACCCTGATTATGGAAAACATGATAAAATTGGCCTAGGATGATGATAACTTAACACAGAGGGTAATGATGAATTAGAACAACCTACTAATAGGGAGATGCACATCTAAACTAATAAAGGTTAAAATTCTTTTGTGGTTAATTACTCTGTTTAGGATATGATTGGGAGTGAATCAGGATGCTAATGCTGAAGAGATGTCACCATTGATGAATAGACTTATTAAAGTTGAGGTTTGTTGTAGCACATGTCTGTAGGCATCATAATATAACATCATGAGGACTTGGCCAAAATATGCATGAGGATTGACTCCCATAATCCAATACTCAATAGAAAATAATGCACCAATGATAGAAACCATGATGACAATGTAAACATATAAATATGGATGGATTCAAGTATAAGTGTGGGCAAGAAATCACCTAATGAACACATATAAACTGAATCAAGTCAACAGTGCTGAAAGCAAACAAAAAGATAGACAAATAAATAAAATAAGCAAAAATAAACAAACAAACAATGCAATAGAAACCCTTTGAACATTTCCCCTAGAAAATAGATTACAACTTAATAAATGAACAAAATGGGGGAATAGAAGAAAATGAAAGGGGTGGCTGAGTTGTCTCCATATGCACTAGGTAAGTGGATGCTACCTAAATAGTTCCATGGATGTAATATCCAATAAAAAACTTCCAGCCAAATGTAGTTCTCCTAGGGAATGGGAAAAATGTGATAACTAATGAAAACAGATAGAATAGATGTGATAGAAGAATAAGAATGGTCTTACAAAATGGAAAGTGCATGAGAGAAAAAGGCCAAAAAGGATGGGGAAACCAAAAGATAAGTGATTTTCTTGTAACTTAGTAAGGGTTCCCAAAATCCTTAAGGCAAAGAAGTGGTCAATATTTTTGTTATTTTCTAATGATTTTTTAAATATTTTTAGAAATTTTTGAAGTGTCTCAACTCGATTAAGAATGATGAGACACTAAATGGTTTACACTCACAAAATGGAAAGAGCATTTAAATGAAGGTTTCTCATAAAATGATGAGATCATGGCTTAGGTTGCTCACAAAATGGTGAGAGAATTTAAATGAAAGTTGCTTATAAAACGGTGAGAGCATGGCTTAGGTTGCTCATAAAATGGCAAGAACATGGCTTAGGTTGCTCACAAAATGGTGAGAGCATTACTTAGGTTACTCACAAAATGGTGAGAGCATTGGGAAAAGGGTGACTGAGATGACCTCAACAAGTATTGAATGCTACCTACATAGTCCTATAGTAGGACCTTAAGTCACTGTTATTCTGCCCTTATAATGGAGGAACTCGACTAGTATAGCAACCAATTCAAATAAAATAGGCACAATTGGTAAAAAAGACACAACATGGCATATGAAGTGGTAAGTTAGTATGTCAAGGATTAATATTTCCCCTAGCTTGCCCATAAGAGGTTATAACTAGGACATAACAACATAAATCAATTGTACTAATTTTCCCAAAGGTAGTTATGATTAGTAGCAAGACTAATGGTAAGAAAGACATAACAAATGAAGGATGCAACTACCAAAACTTCTGTCACACTATCTCAAAATACACTCTCTATCTAAAGTACTTTAACTAACTGATGAACTAATCAGATACCTCAATGCTAAAACTATGTAATGAATGACAAAAACCAAGGTCAAATGGGCTAGGCTTTAGAATACATTAGGTCAATATAATGGAATTAGAAAGTGGATATGGTGAAGAGGACAGATAAGGATGGTATTTATATAAAGAAGAATAGTGATAAAATGGCATAAATAAAATGGTCCTTATAGACAATACACCTTAATGCTCAAGCATAACACCACTTGAGATGAATAATATTAATTAGCTCCAAAAGTTTGTCTCCATCTAGTGTGGCAAGCCTATATGCTCCTGATCCATAATTTATAGTAATGATGAAAAGTCTTATCTAGTTTGGTTTGAATTTTCCTTTATGCTTCTTCTCAATCATGGTATTTTTTTGGTCTTCTTTAATAATAAGATCACCAAGTTCAAATGTTCTATACTTAACATGCTGATTATAGTGGCCTTTGAGTCAGTTCTAATATGCTTGAAGATTATTGAGCGTATTTGTGTGTTTCTCATCAAGTAGGTCTAGCTCTTACAAGTGAGCTACTCGATAGTCATGATTATCTAGGACATGCTTGAAAGAGATACATAGTGAAGGCAATTTGACATCAATGGGAAGGATGGATTTACTACCATAAACAAGTGAGTATAGAGTGGCTCCTGTGGGGATATGATGATTGGTATGGTATGCCCAAAGGGCAGGGAATATTTGGAGGTGCCAATCATGACTGACATCATTGACAATATTTTTGAGAATGTTGACAATGGGTTTTTTGAATGCCTTGGCTTGGCCATTACCTTAAGGGTAATATGTTATATAAAAATGTGGTGTGATGTTATAATTAGTACATAGCTGATCTACATATTTGTTCTTGAATAATCCTCCATTATCATATAATGTCAGAGGGGATACCATAGTAAAAAATGAGATGGTTGAAAATGAATTTGGAAATTTGCTTTCCAGTCATGTAAGTGAGGGGTATATCTCCAACCCACTTAGTGAAGTATTTGATGGTGGTAAGGATATGTTTATGGCCATCAAAGGAAGTGGGGTTGATCTTCCTAATGAGGTCAAGTCCCCATGTAGAAAATGGCCATGGTGTCAACATTGGTTTCAAAGTTTTTACTGGAGCATGAATCAGATTAGCATGTCGTTAACATTTATCACACTTTTTTACATAGGTAGTGGCATTTGTGTCCATTGTGGGCCAATAATAACCAATATGCAAAAGCTTTTTGGATAGGACTGCCCTGCTAGAATAAGCACCACATACTCCTTCATGAACTTCTCTTAATGCTAGCGTAGACTCTACCAAGTTTAAATAATGAAGTAGAGTTCTATAAAAACTATGATGGTAAAGGGTGGATCTAAGTAAATTATAATGAGTGGAATGATGAATGAAGGCTTTAGTTTATTTTTGAAATAGGCTAGGTGGTAGAACTTGGTCATGAAGGTAGTTGTAAAGGTCTGAGTACCAGATAGAATTAGGACCAATAATATCAAAAATCATGGCAATGGTTGAAGGTTCATGAGCTGGTACTAACAAATTCTTGATGAGGAAATGATAATCTCTAGCTTTATCTATGTGTTGAATTAGAGAGCCAATAGTAGCCATGGCATCTATAGTTTTGTTACTAGCCCTTGGTATGTGCTTAAACTAAATTTTAGTAATTTTTTTCTTAAGAGTGTTGACCATGGCTTTATATGGAACTAGCTTGTCATCTTTGGTCTAAAAATAATCTATAACCTGATTGATGATTAACCAAGAATAACTATAAACTTGGAGATGAGATATATTCCACTGCACTACTTATCGAAGTCCTGCAACAAATGTTTCATACTCAACCATGTTATTTATACAAGGAAAGTTGATTCTGAATGATTTGGGGATTAGATCCTCCTATGGTGTAATAAACAATAGGCCTAACCTTAATCCATGTGCAGTGAATAAACCATCAAAATATAGTTCCCAAGGCTATTCCTCAATGGCTGTGTCAATGATGGTCATGACAGATTCATCAAGAAATTGAAATGTGAGTGGTTGTGTGTCTATGAGAGGTGCTTCAACAAGTTGATCTATAAGAACTTATCCCTTG
The DNA here is from genome assembly GCA_037957365.1 of Torreya grandis. NCBI lineage: Eukaryota > Viridiplantae > Streptophyta > Pinopsida > Cupressales > Taxaceae > Torreya > Torreya grandis. The sequence goes on along the minus strand of JARHVA010001981.1, from coordinate 1,932,333 downwards.
ATTACCTTTTAATTGGCATACTCTATGTCAAAATCACTGAGAAGCATGATCCATTTAGCCATTCTACCTTACAAAGCTATTTTAGATAGTAGATACTTGAGTGGATCTACTTTTGAAATGACCATGGACTTATTATTCAACATGTAATGGCATAGTTTTTGAGCTGTAAAAACCACAACCAAACAAGATTTTTCAATAGGTGCATAGTTATGTTCATATGTAACCAAGGTATGGATTAGGTAGTACATAACATGATCCTTTCCTTTGTCATCATGTTGAGCCAAGAGTGCCCCCAGGGCATGATCGATAACTGATAGGTATAACAAAAATGGCTTTCCTAGCATAGGAGGTAATAAAATAGGTAGATTACCAAGATATTCTTTGAGTTATTAAAAATTTATTTGATAGTGATCATCCTAGTGAAATGTAACTCCTTTCTTTAAAAAGTGTGTAAATGGATGGCACTTGTTTTCTAACTGAGAGATGACGCATCGGATTGACTAGATCTTACCTTGTAAACTATGGAGTTACTTCAAATTGGTTGGTAGTGGCATCTTGGTTATAGCATGGACTTTAGCTGGATCAACTTTAATACCTCTATGAGAAATGATGAATCCAAGTAGTTTTCCTAAAGTTACACCAAACATATATTTCTTTAGATTGAGTCTAACTTATTACTCCCATAATCTTTCAAATATTTTATGTAGCACTCCTAGATGGTCAGCCCTAGTTTTGGATTTTCCTAATATGTCATCGACATAGTCTTTAACAATATCATGCATCATGTCATAGAATATGATAGTCATGGCCCTTTGATATGTAGCTCCAACATTCTTAAGATCAAATGTCATCACTTGATAACAAAATGTTCCCCATGGAGTGGTGAACATTGTTTTATGTTGGTCTTTTGGTGCTATTCTGATCTAGTTGTATCCTGAAAAGCCATCCATGAGTGAAAGCATTTCATAATTGATCATAGATTTGATGATCATATCAATATTAGGCAAGGTAAAATCATCTTTAGGACAAGCTTTATTGATGTCTCAAAAATTAGTATAGATTTAGATCCCTTTAAGCTTTTTACTAACAGGTACCACATTAGAGATCCATTCAAAGTAGTCAATGGATCAGATACATCCTGATTCTAAGAGTTTTTCCAATTCTTTCTTTACCAATAAAATAATGCAAGAATGCATCTTATGTAACTTTTATTTTACCAATTTGGCATCAGGATTAACCACAAGGTGGTGCAAAACCAAGGCAGGATCTAAACCTAACATGTCAAAATAGGCCCATGTAAAAATATACACAAACTCTCTCAATAGAGCTGCAAAGATGTCACATTCATCCTCTATGAGGGATGCACCTAATTTTATCCATTTCAAGTCTGATGGAGTCCTAATATTTACCTCTATTGTATCTTTGATTAGAAGGGTCGAACCATCTTCTAGGATAGTAAGAAATGACTTGAACTATTGAATTATGTCAGGGTCCTTTGTTAGGTCTTGCTATTCAACTTCTCCTAGGCATGATGAATCTGAGTCTCCTAATTGAAGATCTAGCCATGTGACAAAAATAGTTAGAAATTCTTAGAGAATTTGATCAAATACTTGTTATTGCTCAAAGCTGAACTCAGATTCATAGGCAAGTTCATCATTAGTGGTCTCCTGATCTAAATTTGAATAAGAATGAACACCCTCGTCTAGTGGCACCTAAAATAGATTTTCACCACTAGATTGGCCTTTATCTTTAATTTTTCCCTGGTCAGAAAGTGCCTCAAAGAGGTTTTCACTTTCGAACCTCAATGTTTTACTTATTTGTTTTTGGCTAAGGGCGTTCACTTGCTCTCCAAAAATAGGCTTTAGGATCTAATGTGATTAAGAATCTTGATTTTTGATCTCCCAATGGAACATTATATCTAAGGCCTAAGAAATTATAGAATGCCTCATCATTCTATAACTCATCAATTGATAGACTGGATTCTTATTGGTCCCAATCTATCAGTTGGGGATAATATAATGGTAATAGATTATGATGAATGGCTTGGGTAATGGTACAAATGGCATTGTTATCAAATAAGTTGGTTTCAACTAGATCATCAAAGGTGAGGCTATGATTAGACTCTACTTCACTATTGGCATCATCATCACTAGTTGTTAGTGATAGAGTTTGAATAAGATATGTGGGGTCACCCTCAGGTAGTTTAAGTCCAAGTCCATAAGGTCTTTCATATTTAGTCATGTAAATTGGCTTGATGGTTCCTTATTGATTCAGTCTGAGGCCTCTTCCTTCATAATTGTGGTGCTCCATGATCCTATTGGGAATAGGATACTTTCCATTTTTATAAAAATCAACTTGGTCATCATTATATAACCAGAATTCATCTCCTTCAAGAGGGTCAGGTCTTAGGCTAGATGCTAGTACAAATGTGACAAGTCTGTTATATTTGTTTTTTGTTGCCAATGCGTATGCAGGATGACTTTAGGTCACGTAAAGGTTTTTATATTATGAGGAAGATTGGAAATATGAAACATATCATGGGTCACATATTCTCTTGGTCCATTATCTAAAATGGTAAAATGATTGGAAGTTTTAGGAGGTGGCATGTGAGAAATGGAATTCAAGATATTAAGATCTATGCAACTATCCGATGAAGGACCAACAAGTATAGTCTTTCCTTTATCCTACTTGGAACTTGGATTCATACCATACTAATAATTATAGATTTGAAATTTGGCCTCAAGATGCTTGCAGTTCTCATATGGGTGTAAATCCCCTAGAATATTCACTTCCATCCCTGAGTGGGAAAACTTGATACATTGGTGCAGTATTGATGGTACTACATGAATCTCATGTAACCAAGGCCTACCTAGAAGCATGTTGTATGATAAATCAAGATCAAGCACATGAAAAAGTGTATCATATGTCAAAGGCATAATAATAACTAGCAAACTAATGGTGCATTATGATTCTCTCTCTTGATTATCATAAGCTTTGATAGTTATTGTTTTTGGTTGGAGATCTGCCATTTTGTACCCAAGAAGGTTGATGAGCTTTAGAGACACTTTGTTGAGGCTAGATCCATTGTCGATAAGAACACATTTCACTTTATGCCATGTTATATAAACCTCTTTGTATAATGGGTTATTATGGAGTAGGCCAAGAGAAGACATATCACTTTGGTTGAATGTGACTTGTTGGGTTGGAGCTAGGTGTCCAACCAAAGCTTGAAAGTTATCAGGGGATATGTCACTAGCAATAGTGGATTGGGTCAAAAACTCATTCAAGATGTTTTTGTGGATTATTAATGTTTGTAATAAATCTAAAATAGAAATTTGTATTGGTGTCTTTTGTAATTGTTCCATAATATCAAATTTATTGTCTTAGTTAGTATTGAATGGTTTATTCTGAGGCTAAATGGTTGGTTGGATGATAGGTAAAGTGGTGGATGGTTGTGGGCCTAGGATAGTAATATTTGACCTTAAAGTTTTGATTACACAATCAAGATTAAAGACTAGACCATTATTGCTAATCGATGTTTGGAATGGTGTGGGGCTAAATAGGAAAAGTCTCAATTATCGGTGCACTTGCATGTGGTCACGTGACAAGGACAGTTATTATAAGATCCAAAAGGGTAAGTCCTAATTTTCTAGTTTACCTATATGTACTCCCAGGTCAAAGAAGGATTAACCATGTGATTTGGATACATGTTTTTGTTTAGTAATGGTCTAGGCTGATTATTACTTGGTTTAAGATTAATAGAGATGGTATTAATGCTACCCCTTGCAATATGACCTACAAATTTGTTGTAGTCATGTGCAACTACATGGTAGGTTTTTTGGTTATTACCATTATGACCTTAGTTTTTTCCATTGTTCTATCATTGTGGGTTCTAATATTGATTTTATTGGTTTTGTTAGTTTAGCCTTTGATTTTGATACTATTGATTTTGCTACTGCACTAGTTGTTATTGATTATTTTGTTCTTGTTGATTGTTATGTCAGGGAAAGGGGTTTTGATAAATCCCAAGAGTTTTATTGGAAGTGGAAGTACCATCATCCAATTTTATCTCCCCATTCTCTAACATATTCTAAATTAAATGCTTGATCTAGACACATCTTCATAGATTATGCCCATTGACCTGATGATAGTCATAAAATTCATTTTCACAGTACCAATCAGGATAAAGAATGCCTTGTAGATAATGCTTTGGTATGGGCCAACTAATCAAATTAGTGGTAGTAAGCTTGCAAAATATAGATTCAATAGGTTCCCCTAGGTCACTAAAGACACACACGATGTGTAGGGATGTTTCTTCTAGGAGGAGGGGTTTGCAATGGTAAAGGCTACTATATTTATTGTGTAGGTCTTGGTTGTTGTGCTTGTGACATTGGTTGGAGAGGTTTTTGGGTAAGAGTAAGCTAAAAAAGTGGTGAAAATGATGTTTGTACCATTTCACATGACGTGATTCAGTTACTCCATTTCCCACAACATTCCTATTATAATTAAATTGCTTTAGTCTTTCTTGGTTATTGGCCTGTGTTGGTTGCATTGCTTGTGCTTGAATAGGGTGTTGATGTTGGTCATTTCCTTGATTGGTACCTTGATTTTGATTTTTTAAATTAATCTTAATGACTCCTTTATTGATGAGTGCCCACTTGATCAACAAACATTCATCAATGATTTCCTTGAATGTATGTGCACATTGTAGTTCCAAATGGTAAGCTATCTCACTATGCAAATTTTTAGTAAACACATCATCTAATTATTTATCTAGTAAACTATGGGTGAAATGGCTTACAAGGGATCTCCATCACTATAAATAACTTGCAAAACTCTCACCAATTTTTTGCTTTGCTTGCGTTAAGTCCACTAATGAAATATCATGCTTAAGATTATAGGAAAAGTGTTACATAAACTTATCAAAAAGATCATCAAAATATGCTACTGAGTTCTTGGGAAACTTTGAAAACCACTCCAAGGCTTGTCCATCCAAGCTCCTTGGAAATAACAACAAAAGGTATGTGTCACTATATACCACTGGTTGACATGCGACTAAGAATTTAGTCAAATGAGCCTTAGGGTCAACTTTTTCTTTGTATTTATTGAATTTGGGTGGTTCATATCCTGTAGGAAATGGTATCTATAAATACTCCATGTTGAATGGATAGGAACACACATCATCTAATTTAAATTTTTTGATCTACTTCTTAGTCTAAATGTCAGCAATTGCATCCTTAATTTGTTGTAATTCTTGGGATAAGAAACTAGATGGAATATTGGTTTGAGGGAGAATTTGGGTTTGGATAGATGGTTGGGAGGTCACAAGTGGAATACTTTGACCAAGGTATGATGGAGATACTTGTTGGGGTACATTGGCTTGGTTGGGGAATGGACCAGGAATACACATACATAGATTAGGATGTTTTTGAAATTACACACTTGGTTATGTGATATTATGGTTTGGGTTGGTGATAAAGGTTTGACTTGGAGGATTTTGTGGTTGGGATGGAGGGATATAACTATATTTTTCCTACTATGGTTGAAAAGGGACATGTTACTGACTACTAAAACCTTGATGTTGAGTGGGAACTTATGGACCAAGACCCTCTCTCTGGATTTGTAGCACATTTTAAACCAACGGTTGTCTAGTAGGTACTTGAGAAACATGAGGACCTCCTTATTACATGAATCCTTATGAGAAAGTGAAATAGCTTACAGATTTGGCTCTATCATTGACCAATATTTTCATGTTGTTGACTAGTCATTGCTTGGTTTTAGATTGGCATATTAGTCTGTAATTGAAGAGGTATGTTCATCATTACCTAGTGAGGTGTAACATTTATTGCCCTTGATTGAGGTGGTAATGTATTTGTCCTCTATTATGTTGATACACTAGATTGTACCTATTGCTATGGAATACTACTCATTACTTGTTGACGAGGAATAGGATTCATCATATTCTATCATTGAAGCATGACATTGGTCATTGTTTGATTACCTAATCCCATAGGTTGTACACTTGAGGAAGCAACTGGTTAAGACTAGGGTGTAGAAACCCCTACCCCCTGGTATGATGATCTACTCATGCAATTAACTATAGGCACATGTTGTTGGCTTGTTTTTTATGCATTAGTACCACTTTGATTGGGACTAGATATTATTTACACATTTTTCACTATGTTTGTCTCATTATTCAGTATAGAGGCTGAAGACAATTCTTCAATAATGGACATATGTATCAAGTTATCTATTGAAATGGTTTTTATGAATAGGTCAAAATTTAGATTCTATTATCTAGTTAACTCTATCAACACTCTTGTTGAAGGAACTAGGTTAATGAGAGGCTTATTTACCATGTTCATCTAATTGAAATCACATTCTAGATTTAGATATGTTTGATATGCTATCTGCATTTCGTTAAAGTGATTTTCCATGATTTTTTTGCCTTGATCAGATATATTAAGATCTTGGTACGTTGTTTGGACTAGAGCCATAAGATTGCTAGAATAATCCTATTGATCATAAATGATATTTTGGGGCACTCTTACTAGACTTGGTAAATTTTCATGGGGAAGTCTACTGAAAACTTAGCCCCTACCTCTATGGCTCTAACCAAAATCTCATCTTTGTTCTCGAACAAATGTCGCTAAAAAAATGGATCATACGTGGAAGTCTCATTAGTAGAATATGATTGTTGAAGAATTAGCTCATTCACTGTTGGTATTGTAGCTAGGTATTGTGCAATTTGCTCTTGGTCTTATTATGCATAAGGTGGTGTGTTAACTAGATAGTTGGCTAATGGATCTTGGCTTTGTGCCCCTGATTGAGTATTATAAGAGGGATAATAATCCATCTCACAAATAATATTATTTTCATAGGGGTTTTGCATAATTTCATCTTGTGCAACCACATTACTGATCCCTGGATTATATATGAGTCCACTACGAGTGTAGGAATACATGTTGCGATCCATAGTCAATGCTTTTGTGATAAAAGGTCAAAGAGTTATACAAAATCTAAAAAGTGCAATGTATAAAATAGATGATGTCCCAACTTGGTCTAGATTTGTCAAAAGGATCAAAAGTTTTATGAGGAAACAAACTAACATGAAGTATCTAATGTTTCACTATTCACACAAAGGTAGGCAAGTAAATGATCTAAAAATAAAAATTCCAAATTCTAAGGTTAAAGTGTTTCAAATAAGTCTAATCTAAGAATTTCAAAGTTGCTAGGTCTTTTGGCTAAATGTAGCATCAAAATCTATGCTCAAACAAGGCATGTGCTAGGACTCTTGGCCAAATGATGTCAAAAGCTAGACTCTAAAATAGATGAAATTTTTAATCTAATGGATTTGAAACACTTCTAACAAACATGTTAGGTTGTGGAGCTAAAAGCTTCAACTTATTGCAGACAAAGAGGAGGTTGCTAAGTTCCATAAGTATCAGCATTGACAGTATGACCAACGTCAGTCAAGATGAATGCAGAAGGCAACCATCATCAGTAGGGAGTCAATCGACATCGGTCAGCACCAATTAGACAGGGACCGATGTCGGTCGCCTGTGTGTTCCAGAACTGTTCGTTGCACGAACAGTTAGTTTGTTGAACTAAGTGTTTGCATGTAAAGGCTATTTTGAGTCTTGAGCTACGTGTCTATTATTAGTAAACTAAGAGTCTAAGTTATTGTTTAAGTCTAGGATCTATTTATAGACCCATTGGCATGTATTGTAATTATGAGCTAAAAAGGAAGGCAAGGAAGATCCTTCCATTGTAAGATCATTGAGTTGCAAGTTGTTGCAAGATCATAGGAGATCTACATGTGTAAGTATGGTCTGTTGAATTGCAGGTTGCAGGTTCTTGGGAGATCTACTTAAAGTACTTTAGAGTTATTGGTGTACTGGCAGGGTTATTACTGACTGGTTGGAGAGGTGAACACTAATTCTGTGTGTGATTTGTGTGTTGGGACCGTTTCTGGTAGGAGAGTGAACTTTTAAAGAAGAATTATTGTACACTTGAGGTGTGGGAAGCCTCTGTAAGGTGGAAGAGTGTGGCGTCTCTTTATTGTATTCTTTTCTATACAAATATTAATACAAGATAGTGTATTGTCTCTCATATTCTGTGCTATTTGTGAATTCTAGTTACTTGTTCATTCTGGTATAATTCCGTGTTTAGTTGCTAATACAAGGTAATCATATTGTGCTCTTATTTGTGGAGAGCAAGATCCTAACAGTTGGGCATCAGTGCATGTTTGTTGTTCTTGGTGCCCCCCAACAATTAGTATCAGAGCTTTTAGGTTGGGATACTAACAGGTTGGATTAGATCTGGTTAGAGTGTGTTGATTACAGGTTACTCACAGGGGTTTTTGTTTGAGCGGGAGTAGAGCAATGGTAGAAGATAGTAAGCTATGAATGGAGAAGTTTAATGGCAAGAACTATCAATTATGGAGGATGCATATTGAAGATTATTTGTATCAGAAGATTTGTACTTACCGTTGGGTGGGGTTGATTGCAAGCCCTGGGATATGAAGGATGAATAATGGGAGGTTCTTGATCAGAAGGCTCTAGGATCTATAAGGTTAAATCTTGCATCGTCTGTGATTTCCAACTTATCACATGTGAAGACAACGGTAGAGTTGATAGAATCTTTGGCAAATTTATATGAAAAACCCTCAGCTTCGAATAAGGTATTTCTTATGAAGCAATTATTTAATTTGCAAATGTTGGAAGGTGGATCTATACATAGTCATCTTAGTGATTTCCATGGTTTGGTAAACCAGTTAAATTCAGTCAATATTGTTTTTGATGATGAAATTAAGGCTCTCTTAATCTTATGTTCATTACCTGAAAGTTGGGAGAGTTTGGTAATGGTAGTTAGTATTACTGCGCCTGCTTCAAAAATCTTAAAAGTGGATGATGTTGTGAGTGTGATCTTGAATGAAGAGATTCATAGGAAAAGCACAGGTGAATCATCAGGGAATGCTTTGAGTGTTGAAGGCAGAGGAAGGCAAAGAGAGAAGATTGAGCATGGGAGATCAAGGTCAAAGATATGTAGGAGATCCAAGTCTAGGTATGGTAGAATAACCTGCTAGAAATGTGGAAAGCAAGGGCACTTAAAGAGAGATTGCAGGTCGGGTGAAGATCAGCATGAAGGACATGAAGAAGAAGTAGATGTTGCAGAGTTCATTGCACAAGATGCTCTGGTATGTTCTTTGGATAAAGTAAAATCTTGGGTTTTAGATTCTGGTGCCTCTTTTCATGCATCCCCAAATAGGGAATTTTTTCATGAGTATGTCCAGGGAGACTTTGGAGAAATTTGTTTAGGGGATGGTAAGCCTTGTCAGATGGTTGGCAAAGGGAAAGTAAATCTAAAATTGCAGACAGGTAACACATGGGTGTTGAAGGAGGTCATGCATGTCCCATTTCTGGAGCAGAATTTGATTTTTGTTAGAATTTTGGGTGATGAGGGTTGCACAGTAACCCTCACAGTGGACTCTTGGAAGGTTACCAAGGGTGCACTTGTTGTAGCAAGAGGTAAGAAAGTAGGTACACTTTATCTATCTACTTGTATTACTGATTCTCTTTCTGGGTTATCTACTTCAGCTGTAGATTCAAAGATGTGGCTTAATAGGCTTGGTCACATGAATAAGAAGGAGATACATGTTCTTGAGTCAAAGAGTATGAATCAAGATTTTTGTATGCAGAAAAAGAAGGTAACGTTTCTTGAGGAATCTGATGTTCGTGACAAGAACAGGAAAGCCTTGGTTTTCAAGGAGAAGGTGACGAATAGAGTTTAGTTCAAGGGGCTAAAGTATTCTGAGCAGAGCAAGGGTGATTTGGACAAGGGTTTGATCCAAAAGGAGCTCACGGGTAGAAGTTAGTTCTCACAAGCAAAACATAGAGACCGATGTCGGCTAGAAAATTGACGTCGATGATGAGGTAGTCGCATGGAACCGACATCGGTCGGGTGCAGACTGAGATGTGACTAGCATCGGTCATTGAGATGAATTTTGGGTGGACAGCAAGCTATCAAGGAGTCTCAAGTGCCCATATGGAGGATTGAAAAGGGTAAGTAAGCCTCAAATTCATAATTTCCCTTCTTTACACTACTTGTGGCTCACTAATGGTGAAGAACCAGGAAGTTATTAAAGAAGCAGAGTAGGTAGATCCAGGAAATAGTGGGAGCTTGGCATGGATGAAGAATGTGATTGCTTGGAGAAGAACCAAATAGGTGTTTTTGGTGGAGTTGCCAGCTAGAAGAAAGCACTGAGAGACGAATGGATGTTCAAGATGAAGAAGAGCGGGAATGGATATGTGAGATAGAAGGCCAGGGTATATGGTCTTGAATAAGCTACAGGACAATGGAGGTTTGATCATTGTGTTTCTCTTTACCAGGTTGGATAATATTAGCTACATTATCCTATTACTATATGATGTGCTTGTTGCAGGGTTACATATACAGGGAGTTGTTGAACTAAAGGTAAAGCTAGTTTAGAGGTGTGTCATGAGGAATTTGGGAGTAGTAAGATTCTTTGGCATGAGTGTGTGATAGGGACATGGAAGTTCACATGTTGACTTTGTTTCAGGATGATTGTGTGAGACCGGTTAGCATGTCATGGTTGGACAGTTCACATAATAATGTCTTGATTCACATAATGAGGTTAAGTGCATGGTATGTACTAGACTTGAGTTTTTCCAAGTAGTGGGAGTTGTCACAAGTTAGGAGCCAATCTGGGAAAGAAGCATTGGAGGGTAGTTCAGTGGATTCTTAGAGGGACCAGCAACAGGTGCACATGCTATGCAGGGTCAAGTTCTTTTCTACATGGTTTGTAGATGTGGATGTGGTAGGTGATTTGGATGATAGGAGTTGCACTATAGGATTTTTGGTGGTTGGTCTTCAAGGGTGATCTTGAAGAGGGATATAAAGCTAAGGAAACAAACTAGATGATGTACAGGTACAGGTATAGTTGTAGTTATTTATCTCCAAGTGGGAGATTGTTAGGTTGTGGAGATAAAAGCTTCAACTTGTTGCAAATGAAGAGGAGGTTACTGAGTTCCAGAAGTACCAGCATCGATAGTATGACCGACATTGGTCAAGATGAATGCAAAAGGCAACTGGCATCGGTAGGGAGTCGGTCGATGTCGGTCAGCACCAGTTAGACAGGGACCGACATCGGTCACCTATGTGTTCCAGAACTATTCATTGCACGAATAGTTAGTTTGTTGAAATGAGTGTTTGCATGTAAAGGCTATTTCAAGTCTTGAGTTACATGTCTATTATTAGTAAACTAAGAGTCTAAGTTATTGTTTAAGTTTGGGATCTATTTATAGACCCATTGGCATGTATTGTAATTATGAGCTAAAAAGGAAGGCAAGGAAGATCCTTCCATTGTAAGATCATTGAGTTGTAGGTTGTTGCAAGCTCATAGGAGATCTACATGTGTAAGTATGGTTTGTTGAATTGTAGGTTGAAGTTTCATGGGAGATCTACTTGAAGTACTTTAGAGTGCTTGGTGTACTGGCAGGGTTATTACTGACTGGTTGGAGAGGCGAACACCAATTATGTGTGTGAGTTGTGTGTTGGAACTATTTTTGGTATGAGAGTGAACTTTTGAAGAAGAATTACTGTACACTTGAGGTGTGGGAAGCCTCTGTAAGGTGGAAGAGTGTGGCGTCTCTTTATTGTATTCTTTTCTGTACAAATATTAATACAAGATAGTGTATTGTCTCTCATATTCTGTGCTATTTATGAATTCTAGTTACTTGTTCATTCTAGTATAGTTCCATGTTTAGTTTCTAATACAAGGTAATCATATTGTTCTCTTATTTGTGGAGATCAAGATCCTAACAGTTGGGCATCAGTGCATGTTTGTTGTTCTTGGTGCCCCCCAACAAAACACTAGGCATTTGATTCTTGGATATGAACTTGATCAACTAAGTATAAGGTATGAAACAAAAGTCACTTTAGAAATAGTTTATTTTCCCACCAAAAAAGGTATAAAACTTGGTTCTCTTGATAAACAAGCTAGACAAAAGTGAACAATATAACAGTTTTAGACAAAAGATCACAAAAGCACACTTGGATTGATCTAAAAATGTAGGAGCAAATTTGAAACTCTATGCAAGAGGGTCTATGAAATAATATTTGAAATGTTTTGGGAAATGTAATGATGTTTTAATACCCAAAAATATATGACAAAAAGGTTTGTTTCAAAAATTCTCTAAGGCAAAGATGTTTTCCTACAATTTTGATAGCATAGCACTACTTTTCTTAACTTAAAAATGTTGTGGTGCATAGACTTAAAGTGAAAGTGTTTTAGCACCAAATGGATTAAGTATATCAAATGATGATAATGATTATGAGTCTTTAAATGACCTTCAACCTAAATTGGAAATTAAACCTAAGTTCCCTCAAGTTTAGTGTAAACATCGAACCCACTTAACACATCAACCCTATAAACTTGTAAAGGTGTAATTCTAAATTTAGATTATAAGTGAAGGACTTAAACAACTTTGGTAAAGGTCTAAAATCAATTGGGTAGCATAACTACACCAATTGGATGATATGACTCTCAAGATTTTGATGAAATTTTGAACAAGGCAAATTGATGATCTCACGTGAACATCATAACGCCTCTTTATTCAAAGGAAAATTTGGACTATGTGTTTGGTTTAGATTGTTTGTTTACACCAAGTTTTGACTCCAAAAAAGAATTTAAACTAGGATAAGACCAACTAATTAATCACCCTTGGATCCTAAACTAACAAGGTTGCTTGGTATTATTAGAATCCATCAATATACCTCATTTGAGAGGATTTTAAGTATTCATCCAAAAGTAAATGTGCATTATATAGTAGGGTTTTTACACCCTCCATTCTCTCAAATGATAGTACTATGACATGGACCTTGAGGTGAACCTTGCAACAAAAATAATTCCACGGAAAGTGGGGATTTGTCTAATATCTAACAAGTTTTGAATGATCTAGGGGAATCAATTGCATAATGACTTTCATGCCAAACAATGCAAAAGAAAAGCATGGATTTTGGGTTTGTATCTCTTGGCTTGTTGCAAAATGGTCTAGTCCTTTTTTCAACCACTACATCCTATTATTCACTCAGTGTAGTGTTATTTCCAAAGTGCTACTATGTCCCGTGTGTAACTCCCAAGGAGCCAAATGAAGTCAATGCTAAGAGATGAAACCCCAGGTCAAAGTTTCCCTAAAGAACATATGGGAGGTGATAAAGTCCCCCTTGCAAGCCAAGATCCATAAAAATAAAAAAACATGAAAATAGAAAGACTTTAGGGTCATTTTCAAAGTCACCCAAACTTTGATGAGTTTTTTGGGAGTGCTTTAGATGATTTTATTTTTAAGCCTTGGACTAGGCTATTTGTAATAGGAATGGTACTTTTGATTCCAAGGGTTCCTTAAAGGGGATAAATGGAAGAGCATACATGCAACACCCCTCTTTTTTCTAAATAAAATATAACTTAAACAACTATTTCAAACAAGAATTGACAAGTGTGTTCAATTTTAAACTAAAAATGAAAGATTTGGTGGTGTTCATTTGACCCCTTGGTCTTAGTTGCAAATTTTGAAAACATTCACCAAAACATCTAAATTCTTTGTTAAACATAAAAACAAGGTTCCTAATTGATTTTTAAGCATGAAAAGGTGATTTAAACATGTTTTGAAGAAATATCAAGCTTGGTCTTTTAGCAAAATTGTTAGCATGTCTTTTAGCTTTGAAGCTCTTTTTAGCTTAAAATAATGAACTTTGAAAAAGTAGCTCTCAGGTTTGTGTTTTTGAAAAAAACATAGTGACCAATGTTGGTTACTTTGGCTAATCAAGATCTAACTGATGCCAGTTTTTCTAATCAACATCGATTAAGTAGGTAACTAGTGTCATTATTCTTATCGACGTTAGTTACTGTGTAAAAACCATGGCAAATAAAAATGGCAAAATAAAGTTAGAAAATCAATTTGTAAGAGTTCTAAAGGCTCAAATAAATATTTTAGAATTATAAAATGATATCCTTTAGGTGTGAGATGCATCTTGCCCCATCATGCATGCCATTATGTGATCTAGGAATTTTACTCAAGAGAGGATGGTTAGTATGGTGTTAGTTCCAAAATTAAAACAAGATGAAATAAACACACTAAAAGCATAACATCTCTAGGCCTAGACATTAAGGAGAGCTTAGTTAACAAAAGAAAATAAAAAACACAACTAAAAAGCAAGGAATCAAATACAATAATTCCTTCACTTTCTTTCGATGCTCCAAATGTCTTTGTAGTAGTGGCTTTCTTGATTTTGTGCTCATGAAGTCCTTGGCAATGGAAGTTTGGCTACCTCCATCTCTCCTTGGAACCTTTGGCTTGTGTCTTGGCTTGGCTTGGAATCAATTTGACATGGTAAAACTAATTGATTAAAGCTTTTGGAACTAATTTAGCATTATAACCTTGCATCAAGAAAGCTTAGAAATGGTGTTATTAGCTTCTTTATTTATAGATTTTTGGATTTGATCAGAATCAACCTCAACTGTCCATCTCAAGATTGAGATGTGTGGTTGAATATTAATTTAATTTTTGAAATTAAGTTTTGTAACTATCCTCATCATTACATTAGAAAAAGGGGAAATTAAGAGGAATGGAGGGCATCATGGAAGGCATAGATGAGGCATGGAGGGTATGAATCTTGATATTTGTGGCATTTATGGTCTAGGGATGTCTTTCCAAGAAATGAGGTCACCTAATGATGCAGATATTCAATATTCATTTCTAAAAACAAGTATTCAACAAGTTTCCATGGAATTTTTTATTAGGCTTTGATTTGGGTTAATTAGATCTTAAGCATGATTAAGCACTTTATGCATAAATTACTCAAATTGATTAGAATGTCTTGTTATTGGTCCAAAATTTGATTGTATTGGAATTGGAAGTCACTGTCAGATGTGTTGGAACCGTATTCCCATTTAGGATGTTACCAATAATAGATAATGAAGGCACATGTCTTGTGTAAGATATTTGATAGAAAAGATCAATCCAGAGCACCTAGGTGCAAAATTAACATTTTGACTCAAAATGATCCGATCAAAGTTAGCTAGTCCATAAATTGCATTACCCCATTTAGGGATACCCTGGCCAAAATTGGCACTTGAATATGTTAGTTTCACATCATTTAGCATGTTTTAGTTTTTTTAAACCAAATTGTGTGTTTTAGGTGGAAATTGGCCAAAACCCTAGTTAGACGTTATCGGTGGCCAGATTTAGGTGTCTACAAAAGGAAGCTAAAGTTTTTGTAGTTTCCCATGTCAAGGAGAACTAATTAATCCATAATGACAATATGTGTTTAGAATAAAAAAGGTTAAGAACCCAGATAAAATAATGCACTAGAAATAAATCTATAATCAAATTCACAGTAGCCATATTCATAAGATTAAAAACAAAAAGTTCAAAAAAATTGTAAAAATTCCATTATATCATGAAAAAATCCATATATATATATATATATATATATATATATATATATATATATATATATATATATATATATATATATATATCTTTTGATTTAAGGCACCAAAAGTGAAAAATTAAAGTTTATTAAGTTAGATATATTGTTTCAATAATGATTAAATTTTGAATAAAAACTAAGCCTTACATACAATAATAAGTGTGATTGTAAGAATAAAAAAATGTTATGGATTTTAAGGATATGTTTGATATTTGATCCTTATTACTTTGGCCCCACACCAAGTTATAATAATTTTATCATGTTTTTTTATCAACTTAAAATGAATAATGAACATAATGCCTATTCACTTTCAAATCTTTCATAAGTATAACACAATAAATACCTCATTGAATAATAAACACCGAAGGCTGTGTCCTACTGAGTGAGGTGTTGTGAAAACATAGGTGTTTTTATAAATGTGTAACTTGAGTTAAGTGTGAATTCATATAATACTCGTGATTACAAAACCTTTTGTCAAACATAATTTCAAAATAGTGCCAATGAATGTTGTCAAAAATCACTTCATTTCTTTGGGAAAAAAGAGTATTAAAATGTACTTGATGTTTGACCGAGGTTTAAATCCTTCCTCTATAATAAAGTGACACAAAGTACAATGAACATGTGGCAATACTATATTAATTGTTATGTCATGTATTATAGTATGATTGAGATCCAAGCTTACTATACTTGGTGTTAAAATGAGTAATAAAAAAGAAAAAAGTATGCAATAAAACACCCTTACAATTTTGCCAAAATGCTAACAAATTAAAATATATTAGAATTTTTTTAAAATAAAATTTATTAATTGGTTGAAATGAAAATGTATTTAAAGGTGTAATTTATTTTTATACTAGTTCTAATAAAAAATTGTAAGAACAAGACCTAGGTTCAAATTATTTTCCTACAATAAGGGATCCATATTTCTATAGGTGTCACCATTAACAATGAGACTTCAAGACACATTAACTAATTAAAATACATTTACACTCTCTTTCAAAGAAGCAAATGTTACTACATGAATAAATGAATAAAGAGAAAATAGAAATAAAGTGACCCAACTTGAAATAGTAATACAATAGATTAACAAATTAAAATAATTTGGTATTACATTTATATAAAAACTTTAGAGTGCATAAATTGAAACATGTCATATAAATAGAGCAACATAATATTATATATATATATATATATATATATATATATATATATATATATATATATATATAAATTGAAACATGTCATATAAATAGAGCAACATAATATTATATATATATATATATATATATATATATATATATATATATATATATATATATATATATATATATATATATAAGAGAAATACAAAACATATACATATTAAAATATTTTAGCATCATCTTTAAATAAAAATAGATAAAATTAAAATGCATATTAAAAATGAATAGAGCCTTATTGGTAAAAATGGGTTGGCTCTTGATGAAGGAGAGTGGAAAATGGTCAATAATCATAAAGGCTAAATACCTAGAAGGTGTGGAGGAGGATTAATTCCTATGAGAAGAAGGCCCTACTGATGGATCCACCTTCTAGAAATCCATAACTAGCTACAAAGATCTTTTGAAGAGGGGCATCCTTTGGAAAATTAGTAATTGAGAGAAAATTGATTTTTTGGAAGATCTCTTGATATCCTCCACCCCCCTCTCATCCCAAGAGACATGGGTCGGGTAGTATGGATATCTCAAGTAAATATGGGTCTCTAAGTTAAAGGATTACTAGGAAATCAAGAAAGGAACAAAGTGTTGGAAGTTCATCCCTAGTGAAGATCTTACCTTGGAAGAATCCTAAGCTATTCAAAACCTCAACTTGACCTTAAATCAGAATCCATCAATATAGAAGGAAGATCATTTTGTCTAGAGAGTGGAAGATAATGGCTCATACTTGGTGTCCTCGGGCCATGCCATTAAAATCAATTTAGAAAGAAACTAGGATCACTAGAAAAATTTATGGGTAAAGCACATAACCCCAAGGTCAACTTATTCTTTTGGATATTTCAATGTAGAATAGAATTTTGACTATGGAAAACTTAGCCAAAATGGGACTCATTATCCCCAATAGATGTTTTGTCTATCGAAGTGTGGAAGATTCTACACAACACCTTTTTCTATAATGCCCCCTCAGTCTAACTTTATTAAATTGGCTTCTTAATCACCTCAATATGTCATAGGTCAAACCTAATAATATCTTAAATCTCATTCTACAATGGAACCCTCATGAACCATTCCTTCCTTGACCTTCCTTTGGTGCCTCACCCATCCTCACTAGTTCTGGTACATCTAGAAAATTTGCAATGATAGCCTATTCCTCAACAAAAAACACCAACTAAAGATTGTATTCCTTTGTCTCTGCCAATCCATTTCCAAAAATTGGAAGGCCTTTCCTCTTAAAGATAAAGATCCTACCCCTCCTCTTGGCCTTGATCATTCTAAAAAATTGGGATCTTCAACAAGTTATTTTCCCTTCCACCAAAGACTTAATCTACAAGCACTCTCAATGGAAGGTTCCTCCAGAGGGGTGGGTGAAACTAAAATTTTATGGGGCCTCAAAGGGAAACCTGAGTATTATAATGGGAGGAGGCATCATAATAAATTCTAAAGGGGAGATATTGGTTGCTTATACAATTCCCATGGGTAAGCAAACAAATCATCTTTTTGAGGCCAAGGTGGTCATTTTGGGTATACAAATAGCAACAAGCATCAACCAAAATAGGATCATTATAGAGGGTGATTTATTGAACATCTTTAATGCCTTAGAATAAAAAACTATACCCTCACACACAAACAAGGAGATCATTTATGACGTGAAACACATTTTAAAAAGTATACCTCACTTCCAACTCATACACACTTATAGGGAAGGAAATGGGGTGGTTGACCTCCTCACCATAATCAGAGTTGATCTCCATCATTTAACAAACTATCATGATGTAGGAAGCGTCCCCCCTAAGGTGTATAATGTCATCTATGTTGAAGGTACTAATGCCTTCACATGTAAAACCCCTTAACTCGATGGGGCAAATCCTAATTTAGCTGATTCATATTCATTTCAAAGAAAGGGGGATTAATTATTTACATGTGACTTTGGTGGGCATTCCATCCCATTTGAGCAAAGAGGTCTACAAGTGAAAGAAGGTCTAGAAGAAACTCAAGAAGGGGGTCTTATAGAGTTTATGGAACACATTACTTAACATAATGCCATGGTTTCTCAAGACTTCATCATGGTATGGAAAAAATGGAAGGTCACCATACAAGGTGTCACCATAAATGTCTTGGAAGAATTCATCGATGATGCCATAGGTATGTCCTATGTAGGAGCTAAGGAATTTAAAGACTAGTCAGATAAGTAGGAATTCCTATGATGATTCTTTAGAATTAATGACTTCATCTAGATATATAAGAAAGGATTCCTTTGAGCTAACTTCCCATATTACTGGCTAAATATCTACCTTCAGATCATGAGGTACATGAGTTTGGAAGGTAAGTATACATTAATTTTTTCACACCATTTATTTCTCCTAAATAACTTCATTGGGTTTAAAATCAATCTTCCATATTTCCTTCTCACATCCCTATAAATTATTGTTGTACTCCACCAAGTAAATGATACTAATCCCATCCTCCATCAATGTCTAATCCTCCTACTTGTTAAACATGGTTAGGCCCTTTTAGGTCAGAAGGTCCCCATAGGGGATCCTCTTCTAAGGAGGACTCCCAAGAGGAATCCTCTATGGAGGACCCTATCGAGGGATCCCACCTTCCCCCTAAATGTTCTCCCCAAAATAGTTTATCTCAGTCCCCCAGAGGACCTACATCTCAAACTATTATTTATCCCCAAGCCTCAGCCTATTGAAATTGGGACTCCTATAACTTCAGCTTGGAAACATAAGGCCATAGTGATGGAAGAATTGGAAAAGAACAAATAATTATTGGAAAAAATCAATTTGAGAGTTTAGTAGGTAGAGTTTGGCCTAGATAAGCTTATCTAAGACTGAAATAAACTTCACTGAGTGGTTGAGGCTACTATCTAAACATTTCTCCACTCCACTCAACCCCCCCCCCCCAATCCCATTTTATGAAATCTCCCAAGGTCCTTATATCCCCCCATAGACTCCCCTAAGGGGTCCCCCCTAAATAGATTCCTTCACAAGTGAAAGGTAGGAAGCAACCCATAATGATCTTCCTCAGGGAAGCAATTGAAGGCCCTAAG
This sequence comes from Torreya grandis, assembly GCA_037957365.1. Classification (NCBI taxonomy): domain Eukaryota; kingdom Viridiplantae; phylum Streptophyta; class Pinopsida; order Cupressales; family Taxaceae; genus Torreya; species Torreya grandis. The sequence goes on along the minus strand of JARHVA010001981.1, from coordinate 1,912,578 downwards.
AATTGTACTCATACCAAGGTTTCAAAAGACAAACCCATCATCCTGGTGAATGATAATATTGCTTCTAATGATACTCAGGAGGGACCTTCCTCCTAAAGCAGTTTTAGATTTTTTTTTCCTATTTTCATTCTAAGTATTGGTTTTTCTATTTTTATCCTCTTGGCCCTAATTAGCCTATTAAAACTATTGTAATGCACCCTCATGGTTCCAAGTCCTTGTAAACCCTATATTTTACCTTATCAAATTAAAAAAATAGAGTAGCATAATAATCAAACTAACAATCTAAAACATTAAAATTTTGAAATAATTTTGTTACTTTTTATATAGGAAACACATAAAATGAGATGCATATTCAAAATAAATCAATACAATTTGGAAACTAAATTGATGTTAAAAAACAAAAACAAATAAAAAACATTAACATATTGAAATAATTTGGTCTTATTTTTATATAAAAACACTAATTAAAAATCATATTGGAAACAAAGCCACATAATCTAAAAAATAGAAATGATTTGGCCTCGTATTTATAGAAAACACAAATTCAAATTCATATTAGAGAAAAATCATAACAATTTGAAAATAAAATTGATACAACAAAAGAAAATATCAATCGAAGAAATTAACACATTTAAATACTTTGTCCTCATATTTTTAAGAAAAACATATGTTTTAGCCCAAAATTTTCTATGATCTTTTGGGATCCTTGCATAAAAATTTAGATGTTGAGAAGTGTTTTTTTCCACTTCCATGATTTTTATTGTGATTTTTATCAAAATTTTGTGATCTCCCAAAGATGTTTTCTATGCCCTTTTTTCAAGGATTATATTTTTCCCTTGGTCAGGTTTTTGGTTTAATTTTTTTTGTCAATTATGGCCTTTATCTTGTTCTTAGTCCCATTCACCTTTTTGTATGTCTATGTCTTAAATTTATTTAAATGGTCATGAAATAACCCTTGTGAAATTTTAACTTTGTGAGTGGCCACTTTCATGTACTTGATTACTAAGTGCACTTAACTAAATATTATTTGCAACCACTTTTATCACTAAGGTTGAAGTCTAGTTTATTTTACTTTTATTGAGTCCTTTTGTGACTAGCATCCCTAACCTTGGTTAAAATAAGTTTTATAAACAAACACATCTTTGAAGTCCCCTTTTCACTTTAAATTTGAGATGTGAATTATTTGATTATGTGACCTTCGTAAGTCCATTTTTCTTGTCACATGCTCTTTTATATTGCAAGATTTTAAGTTACATTTTTTTGGCTTCTTTTACATTTTAAAGGTTTAAGTTGTATTATGATGTCTCTTTAATATCTTTCATTGAGGTATAATTGTTACATGGCCTCTCTTCATGTTTAATATTTTATATAAAAAATTATGATCATATATATTAATCATTTATGAATTTAAAATATGTGGTTACTGGTGAATTTTATGGTGTAAATGTAAAGGTTTTGCATAATAATATAAATTGGATTTACTAAATTCATTAGTATGGTTCCTATGGTAGGTACATTTGAAGGCCTAAGGAATCTATGAGATCGTGACTCCATGGAAAATTAGTAGTAACCAACTATATCAAAATTAGTTTATATAATAAAGGTAAAGAATGATGTATAGGTTAATTCCATAAAATCTTGTTTCATAGGATTATACCACATGGAAATCAGATACATGAAGGGAAAAATAAAATTAAATAAATAACACCATGAGTTCACACATGAAAATAAAACATTTTCAATCCAAATAACACTCCATGGTCTATAAAAAACATGGGGTTGCCACATGTATTTCTCTAAGTGGACACATCAAAATAAAAAAAGGATGATTACTTGAGAGCTAACATGAATGTGTTGTATAATATATTTCCACATGGTCACAATAGATGTAAAGATGTATAGTTTGGGAATGAGAAAATATAAAATGAAAATATATTATTTAATGGGTCTGTGAGATTTTATAAATGCATTTAAAATCCTAAGACATTTTATGACCTCATGTTCACAAAGAAATGAGGAGTGACCATGTATTTCAATCTAGGTAGTTATGGTAGAATGAAATGGAAAATAAATACTTGGAGTTTATGAAGATTCAATTTAAAATTTATCTCCTTATGGTCATAATACATTTGAAAAGGGTGAGATATTTTACAAAGTGTAATTTATAATTCCACAGGTTCACACACTATAAATATCAATTAAAAAGTAAGAAGTGACTCTGTGAAGTTAGTTGATGTGTGACCAATAAAAATTGGGAACATGTCTCACTTATAACTAAATTAAAGGGTACCATGTATCTCATCCCTGATGGACATGATAAAGTAAAAAATTATTAATGTATCATAACTCAGTGAAGATAACTCAACAAGCATGTCCCACATGGAAATGGCATGTATAAAGTAAAACTGTCACAAGATTTTTAAAAATGTAGAATGCAAACTGATAATATAACATGTTTGTGTTTAAGTTTATATTAGATAATACATTAAAAGGATCAATACATAACCAATAGCACTACATGACCAATGATAATATACCACATGTCACTTTGAGTAAGTGAAATAAAGGTTTCTTTAAAATGCAAGTGTGAAGGTGTGTAAACGTCATATTGTGTCAGATTATGCCACATGACCACATAAAACAATAAAAGGGAGAAAGACACAATAGATAAATTTGACATGGATATATGAAATATGTCTAATAAGGATACACAAGATCACTTAGATGAATTTGAGAGCTTTAAATCTCTTTGTCAAATCCATTATGACATTACTAATTAGGAGAGACCACATTTCTTAATTTGATTGGACATAGTAAATTAAAAATTGAAGTGGTTATATCAACTCCATGGCCTTAAATATATGGATTTGATTCACATGGATATATGATATCCTTAATATTTTTAAAACTTCATGGGCCATAATTTTAATGGCATCCCCACCTCAATCATCTATAATTTAGCAATAGTTAAAAAGGTCACTAGTTATGCAATGGTAGAATAGCAAAGAGTTAGGTTTACATCCATAAGTTGAGTTATACAACTCTATTTTGAGTATAATTAATCACATTTTAAAGGACTTGATAGGTTATATGCAATGATCTAAAGTTTTAAGGTAGTTGATGTGAATTTAGAGACTCGTTCATGCTTAAATTTTGAAGTTATGATTTTCCTCATGGTAAAAGAATAGAATTGAATAAATAATAAGTTGTAGAAGCTAACATATGCTATGAATCACCCCAATATGAAATTTTAAGTGATATTTTTACTCTCTTTAAATATTATTTATATGTTCCCATGGTTATATTTGTGATCTTATTTCATGTGTCATTATATTTGCCTATCTTTCCACATCCTCCTTATTTCACACTACAACACATGCATTATGGAATAATCTCATTGTTTTCAAAGTGATATTTTGTGTTTCTTAGAGGATAAAATTTTTAGTGTGAATGGTTCATTCTTAGGAAAATTTTATGTTTACCAAATTAAAAAATTTCACAAGAGGCATACCTTTTGAACAAGTCTAAGATCTCTTTCCACTTGTTACTTCATGTCCCATGAAGTTTATTGAGTAATCTATTTTTTCTCAATGAGGATTTGGGATTATTTAAGATTATGATACATTATAATTTAGACATGTCAACTACTCTACCCTTTATTAAAATTTATCTAGAATGTTCTTGAGTGAAAGGGGGGAATATATAAATTAATAAAGATTTTCTTCATCTTAATCTTTTGGCTATGGGGAAAACTTATAGTCTCTCAAGTATGAGTATGTCTAAGATTTTTATCCTTTTTGTTGATATCCTTAAACAATTAAATTATAGGTATATTTTATAAATTTGAACAAAGTTTTACAACTAGTTTACATTATTAATTATCACCTAGTGATGAAACTATGAGATCTAATGTGTAATCTTGTTGACTAGTGGAGTTGTAAAAATCCTTTTACAATTTTATTATTTTGATGTGTAATCATGTTGGTTATTTTAACCAATCTTTCATAATAATTTTTATACCTATTATGTTCCATTTATCATAGTTCAAGTGTATTTTTAGTAAACTAATTCATTGTATCTCATCCACTCTATCAATAAATTTATCAAAGTTTATAACTCAGATCTAAGTTTTGTGCATCAAATCTTAGCATACATTTATGGTATTTGTACATAATTTGAGGTTAAATAACTATATCATCCCATGAAAATGCTAAATTTCATTGTAATTTTGATAAATTTGTAACATATTACTCCTTTTTGGCCCAATATTTGTCAAGTTGGAAGGTTTGTGTTCATAAAAATTGCACCCAAAGGGAAACAAGTGAGGAGACCCATAGATGGTTGTTATTATCATAATCATTATTATTGTATTATTGTTATGAATATTATTGGTGAAACTTTCAATGTTGATAAATATATTTCAATTCAATATTCAAGTTAAATCATATCATCTTCTTTTTACTATTTTGGGTAATTTAATAAACTAGTTTGTCTTAGAGGGTAGTCTTATTTCACATTCGATATTGGTATTAAGTTAATAGCCTTGAATAGGGTTTTATACTTTTCTCTTCTCCCTCAGTTGAAATTAAAATATTATATCAATCTAATCCTTTATTCATTATGTCAATTTTTGAGAGGAAACTCCTTGGTCTAAATACACCAGTTGCTATTGAAACCTCTATGCCTTTAAATTAGACTTTCCCGCTTTACTACTCTAGCCCTGTCATAATGTTTTGCTAACCAAGATATAGAAACATAATTATAGATAATAATGTTAATGAAAATAAACATTTAATACCTTTTTTTCCATTTTTTAGATATGATTGAAACAAAAATATATATTTCACTAACATGAAAGGATATCCTATTGAGGTTCTTGCTAGTATAATAAAGAGATTGCTTAGATTCTAGGAAAATAATGTGGTCTATGATTAAAAACACTTCATAAATTTTATTAATATCATTGATTATTAAGAGCATGTGTTTGAATATGTTATCATTAAGTTTTTCATTCACACTATGGAGAAAGATGCTAGGGATGAGTTTAACTCTCTACATGATAAAAACAATGACTTTGGGCCTAGGATGAAATGAGCATTCGATCTCCAATATGGAGACAAAATTGAGGAAATATTCTTAAAGTGAATTTTAAAATATAAAGAGATAATTTAATGATTTTTTTATAGTATTTTAACAACATATTAATTAAAATATGATTATATTTTATGAAAATATGAGGTGAAATAAAGTTGTGGGCTTGATTAAATACTGTGAAACATTTTATGACAAAATTGGCTTCTATCCTAGAGACAAAGGTTTTATGAATGTTTTATATGTCACATCCTTTAAGTATGGACCAAAAAGATATAGTTATTGGTAGTGACACATAAAATCATGAATTTTTTCACATGTTTGATTTTAGTGGAGATTCAGTTAATACACCCATGAGATGGTTGCTTATAATTTTAAATATTTGTAAAATAAAATGGTTATAAAATATGATAGTAAGATACCATATACTACAAAGTCTTAGGTGACAAATTATTATAATTTTAGAAACAATATGGAAATAAAGAAGTAAAATGGAAATTTGAAGCTACCAAAATTAGTTTACTATGAAAATTGACAACAAAAACAAAGATCCTATTATTGTTTCACAAAATAATATTACTCCACCATAACTAACTAGGAAGAAAAAATAGGTAAAAACTAAAATAAAAAATGACACTCCTCACAATTATTACAAAATATCCATCCCATTCTAAGGTTCCAAATGAAAATAACAAGAAAAGAGTTGAGTATATGCCTACTATCCCAAATAAAAATGTTCTATCTCAACCTTCTGATATATGACACTCAGTAGCTCAAACTTTAGCCTTATGAATCCCTGATTTGAATGTTGTTACTTTCCATCCAAACACCCCATTACCATATATAAATTTATGACATGGCCTTAGTATTAATATAATTAAATATTATCATCCATGAGAATGGAATGTTTCAAATTATTAAGGATAGGGATAGATATTTCATTTCCCTTGGTGGACAAAATACTTTTTTTTTGGCCACCCCTACTCTAAAAATTTCAGAGGTAGATTGATGCATTAAAATTTAAAAGAATAGGAAATAAAATGTAACAAAATAACTTTAAATATTTATTAAATTTCAATAATACAAAATTATAACATGCACAATAATCATAGTGACACTAAAATCTCACAATAAGATGTGTTACAACATCAAATCTATTAATTTGTGCTTAATAACTATTGGTAGTTTGGCCTCCCAAGGCCAAATACCAACCCATATAACCAAAAAAATTGATTTTTAGGACATTATTTACTTCTTCAAAAATAAAAATACCCAATTTATTTTTTTAAAACATTTTTAATAGGCTTCTCAAGTGATTCTGGTAGTTTTAGTGCCAAAAAAACCTATTTTGAGGTTATTCATGTAGTTTGGTACGGATAGAGAAGAGAGAGTTAAGAAATGAAACTTTGGAAATTGTTAGGTGTCCTATTAATATTTAAATTATTGGAATTATTTCATGTATTTTTGGCTTATTATTTATGAATAGTTTTTAAGAGTGATAGCAGGTCACTATGGCCTATTCATCTCAGAGGGGTCTATTCTTGCACATGTTCATCAACCTCAAAATTAGATGGAAGGTAATTATTTTTAGGCTGTTTTATATAGGTATTTTATATCCATTTTATGGTGGTTTAATAATCCAATTAATCTCTATGACTTACTTTAACTTAGAGAGAAAATTTCTTAGTGTACATATGTCAATGGATTTTGTTACAAGTCTTTATTTTATTTTCATGATTGTAATATTTAGAGGATTCTAGTAATTAATTTTTCATATTATATCACATTTTTAATTTTTAATATGTCCATTCCATACTTAATAGGTTAGAAGATGACTGTTGCAAGAATGTTGAATGCTAGTGATGGGCAAGAAGGAGAACTACAACCCAACAATCATGCACAACCTATGATAGTTTTGGAAGAGGCCCCTAATTCATTTAAAAACACAAAGGATCTATTATCACATGAATTGAGACTGATTTAGGGTCCACTAGTCATATATTCTGATCCCACCAAAGGTAAAATACCTTCTTCATGGGCTAATTTGGTTATCAGTGAATGTCACCTCATAAAACCCTCAGAAGATTCCTTTCTAATCCATTCAATAAAAATAAATGAGGTATATATTGAGGTACTTTTATTAAAAAATCTTCTCTAAATCTAAGAGAAACTAAATGCTCATATCTTCTTAGGGGAAACTGGCTCCTCCACTATTGGTTTAAGGTAGATCAACTAGAAGTATGGATCTAATACCCAATCATCATACTCCTAGATCCGTATTCTTTGAAAAAAAAGCTCTATTTTTCCTTCATTCATTAACTACCACTCATGAATATACAGACCAACTTGATCTATCTCCTTCAATGTATCTACAAGGCTGACCTTTGGCATTATGATTTCTTAGGGCCATCTGAGCTTACTTATAGCTTCCAATGATAGAGGGATGTTTGGGGTTGAAGAGAGAATTTGATAATGATGTTTGAAAAGTTCAAACATGTTAGCTCCTGAGAAAAAAACTATTTTTGAAGATTAATCTTTATGAAGTTACAACTCAATTAGAGTTTCTTCAAGAGTAATTATATTTATTTTTTGGCCTTAACTATGGATCTATAAATCTTCTTTTATAATTTTAGGTTGGTCATTTGAGACTGATTAACCTTCATGTGATATAGAGGTCACATAATTTCTAACCAAGTCCATTTCTTCCATGAAATCATGGTATAACTACTACCATGAATCCTCCTAATTCTCTTCTTTCTCATCTTATTTTCTTTAGATAGGCTCCTTTTGAGGGGGATGGGATGAAAGGTTTAGGTTTTTTTAACTATTTATCCTTACCCTCCTATTTTACCAACTTATCTATCCACCATTAGATTAAGATCTTCATCTCATACAAATCATCAGTGATAACACCATACTAGACCTCCTTCTTGACAACCATCCACTCCATCAACATTTGAACTAACTCCCTCATACCTCGTCTGAACTTAGCATATTTGGCTTAAGTGTTAGTAAGAATATAACATTAGAGGGTTGGCTAGAGGGGTAAGTGGGTTGGTACAAAGGATAGATCTGCTCATTATAGGGTTGATATGAATGATGAAATGGATGGTAGACTCCATTTGGTCCATGATTAGGCTCCCTAATCAGATGAGGATATAAATTTGACCTAAATACAACCATAGAGGTTCATGCAGATAAAATTTCTTAAAGGCTTACCTAGAATATTACAACTAGTTAAAGCTCAGAGTTGCCATTGATGTTTACAAATGTGCCTCCAAAGGCTAATTAAATGAAGATAACACCAAAAATATTTATCTAGTTTGGACCTAAGTCCTACCAAGTTCTCTTGAAACTATTATGGCTCAAACCTATACCCTTGGGAGGAGTTTATTTAGGCTCCTTCTAGTCAGGCCATAAAATGGGAACAATCCTAGGTTGTGGGTTGATTATAATATGATTGAGCCTCTAGAATAGGCCAGTTCCTCTTTGATGATCAATTAAACTAAAACTAAGCCTAGTGCTTCATAGGAAAAGGGTTAGAAAGTGATAAGGGTTCTTAAAAAATTTAACCAGGTGATGCACAAAAATATAGGTTGATACTCCCTACTTGACTCAAAGAACACTAGTGAAAATAAGTAAATGACCGGGCTTAGATTTCAAATATATATTACATATCTATATGGAGGATCTATAAATGGTCTAAGCTAAGGTAAATGAAGGGGAGCTCTAAATTAAGACACTAACTAGTCATGATATCTACATGTGGGCTTTGATCAAAAGATACAAAACACTAAACACTACATACATGAGCAGATGATCTAGTAACTAGATGAGATCACAACTTAATGAGGGAGAAAGTTTATAACACATGAAAAATTAGAAATATACAAACTATGCCAGAACATTAAAATAAAAAAATAGCCTTTTATTACTTTTAAGAGGTTACAAATTCCATCTTGGTAGAGTCTAGTCTAACCAAGAGAGATACAGAGAGAGATCTAACTAATCAACTATTTAATCTGAGTTATCTATTTTTGTCACTGAGAGCCTATATATATAAAAGAGAGAAAAATGAATTGATAATCAATTGGTTGTTTGAATTTTAAGGTGTTCCATTATTCTTTTGGTCTAATTAGAATAAGTTATTATGAATAATATATTCATGATTAGCCCCGATAGCCCCTGGATCATTCTATTTTTGGGTCAGTTGTACTAGAAGATAAGAGTTTTCCACATGTGGAAATTTATGATTTGGTTGAGAGTGAATGTTCCAACTAATTTTCAAATCCCCAATCTCTAAACTATTTATATTTCACTAGATTTCATCAAAAGGATAAAATCTCCATATCTACCAAGGACACATCATGCCTATTTTGTGTAGTGGTTTGTCGAGAGTATAACTTAACCATATCTTTGCTTTATTAACTATAAATGAAAACCAATATAAGTACATTGGTTTTCTTATGGATTTATTTAACTTTTTTAATGATCAACTCCATCTGAGTCTTTATAAAGCTTTCTTCCTTGCTCCTTTGACTAACTCAAGTCAGACTTCTGAGTTTAGGCTCTTTTATTTGTCTATTAAGTCGAGTTCATCTTAGTTATAGATTTAAATGGCATGATAGAACATGCACCATTTTATTTTATTGGTACCATTATTTTAATCCTAATGGCTATTTCCTAAAGTCTTTGAGTTAACATTTGCAAAAATCTTTGGCCCAAATGGTTGAGTGTATATTTTAGCATTTTTTGTGTTATGGACTAGTTTTCCCCATGCATATCTCTTTCTATGCTTTATAAAAGGACCTATAATTTTAGTTCATATGAACTTAACTTCAAAATTAATAAACCCATATGATTATTTCTCCTTATGACTACCATATGCATAGGATCTAACACCATGAAATTATCTACTCAGCTTGATTTGGACCTGAAAAACATAGTTAGAAATGATTTGGGGGTCAATTTTGAATCCTCATATCTTTCATTTGTGCTTCATCACATGATCTAAAACTTAACACAAATGATCTTGATACAAAAAATAACTAACCCTTTTGACCATTTCTTCTAACTCTTCTACGTGCACAAGATATGACCTCATGAACATGTTCCTTTGACCTTTTTTGAGTTCTCTAGAAATTTACCAAGTATAAAAACTTAGCAGATTTTGTTTCAAGAGCCCATTTTGGATCCTTAGGTATTTTCTATGTTCAGGTATATGAGTTTAAACCTAGTGTATGGCTACCTTGGATTATTACAAAGAAACCCATGTAGGCAATTCTATAATCATTCACCCACACATGTGAAATCAATATACTCAATTCCATCTAGATGTTTTTATAATCATTTGATTGACAGGGGTTCTACTTCCTTCTCTATATCAGATCCTAGAAATTAGGCACAAGCTGGTATGTGGGCTAAAAATAGCCAACAAGTCCTAAATGCTATCATAGAAAACATTGACTCATCTTTGTCAAACTCTATTCTAACTAAATTCAATGATTTCAGGCTGAATATAGACTCTTTCCATAAGTGGGATAACCTTAAGTGGTGACTAAAAGGTCAAATCAACATTTTCACTATACCCAAGAATTGTTTTTTCTCAACTTTACCCACTTTAAAGACTATATAAGGATCCTCACAGGAGGGTCTTAGTTCATGGATAAATCTATAGTCAGCCTTCAAAAGTAGAAGGTAGGTCTTAACCTCGACAGTTCAATATTGTAGGATATTCCCATATAGATCATTTTTCTAGAGCTCCCCTTGGAATTTTAGGCACTAGAGGTTATCTTAGGGATCATTAGGGTGCTTGTCCAACCTATTTCCATTGACCCTATGACCAGATCTAGATGAAGACTCCTAACATCTCATGTTTGTGTTTTCATTCTAGTTGGTAAGCCCTTGATTCACTCCATAAAGATAAAATACAAATATAAGATCTGGAATCAAAGAATTAAATTTGAAAAGGAATCATAAATCTACAAAACCTATGATTTCCTAAACCATTCATCCAAAAACTATCCCCTAAATAAGAAGCCACCCATTCCCCCATCTCCTACCTAGGTTATAAAACCCTCTACTTATGACCCCCCTTCTCACCCCCTCCTACCCTCACCCCTTCCTCCCCCATAAAATCTCACCCTTTACTCCCTCCCAAACTTTCTTTGGCTCCTCTTAGTTTGGGGAAAAAGTTCTTAGATGTTTCCCCTCTGAGACCTTCGATGACTCTATGGATCCTTAGCCCCCTATGTATAACCCTTGCCTTAGTTTTCCATGCTAGATATTTGAAGGCATATAAGATCAGTGTTACTTATCCTTTGAATAAAAATCCTTTTTAAAGTAGTGTTTTCATCTCGATTCACCTCTTATCTACCTCACAATGTCCTTCAAGTCATTTCTAGTCCTAATTCACCATGTACCATTGCATGTGAATCTTTATTACTAGATAAGGACCCAATTTTATAAGAACTTGCACCCTCTTAGATCCCTCTAACACTAACCAAATCCTTTAGGGAGTCTAAGACTTTCTCCCCTTTTGAAGGTCAATGATCTTATGCAAAAAAAGGAGAAAGCTTAGAGCTTTCCAAGGCTTTAACTAAGGATCAATGGAAGGAAGTCCAACACAAAAGAGGAAGGAAAAAAGTAAAAGTTGGAGAAGATTAGAAATCCTTAGGTAGACTTTCATCTCAAAGATTTAAGAAAGAAGAAATAGATAAGCAGGTAGTAAAGGGAACAAAAATGACCCTTAGACACTTCCCTAGAAGTAAGAAATGAAAATCCTTTCTTGGAATATAAAGGGGTTGAACAACCCTAAGAAATAGAGGTTGGTAACAAACTTAGTCATTAAACATAAACTAAATATCTTAATGATAAAAAAATCTAAAATTTTAGTGGAAAAACTTTTGAAGATTAAATATAACATTTGAGATAAATCTTTTTGTATTTATAGTAACTCTATAGGTGATTCAAGTGGTTTGGTGATGTTTTGAGACCCCTCAATTTTGGTAGGCAATCCCCTCTTTGAATATGACTCCCACATCATGGTTTTTTCCATGATATTCACAACAAAAATAATTGGGTCCTCACTAATTTGTATGCTCCAAACTCTAAGATTGATAGGAATAATTTATGGAAGAACTTGAAAGATATTATAAATCTTTTTAAAAATTAGAGATGGATGGTGGTAGGGGATTTCAACTCTCCTCTAACTCTTAAGGAAAAGAAAAGGGGAATTTGTTCCCTTAATGAAATCATGTTAGAGCTTAGTGAGTTCATTACTGAAGTAGGGTTATTTGATGTGGATTTAAAGGGTAATCCATACACATGGTCTAATAATAGATTGGGTGATAATCTTATTCAAGTTAGACTTGATAGGTTTTTTATCTGTTTGAACTACAATCTTGATTCTACTAGTTCACTTACTTTTCTCCCCAAGATCAGTTCTGACCATAACCCATTGTTATTTCAAAGTGAAAATATGTCAAAAGCTAAAATTATTCCTTTTATATTTGAAAAAAGTGGATTTTTAATTAGACCTTGGGAAAATCCATTAAGGAATGGTGGTAATTCCCACTCTAAGGTTTTACCATGTACATTCTAGTCAGGAAGCTTAGACACATCAAGAATAAACTCAAATTTTGGAACAAGGAAGTTTTTGGGCACATATTTCTTCAAAAATAATCCATTGAGGAGGAACTTAGTAGAATTAAATTATAAACTATTGCTCTGGGTTCCTTCCCTTCCCTACATACTAAAGAAAAGGAACTCTTAAGATTTTTCCACAATCTAGAAGCCAAGGAAAAAACTTACTGGTGGTAGAAATATAGGAAGATTTGGCTAAAGGATGGAGATAGAAATACTAAGTTCTTCCACATATATACATAAAGTAACCATAATCACATTTTCATTAAAAAATTCAAAAGGGAAGATAGAATCTGGTACAAGGAAGAAAAAGGCATTGAGTTTCAAATTGTAAACTTCTAAAAAAATTGCTAGCTTTTGTCCCTTCTCAATAGGCATAGTTAGAATATCGATGGGTAAATCTTATTGAAGGTGTTATTTCCAAGGAAGAAAAAACCCCCATCCTCTCTCCCCATTTAGATGATGAAATTATATCTATTGTTTTTTCATTATAAGGGGATAAAGCCCCTAGACTATATGGTTTTATTTTGTTCTTCTTTCAGATTTTTTGCAATATTATTCATAACAAAGTATGTCTAATAGTTTTGTAGTTTTTTAAATTTGGTACCATGATACAAGAATTCAATAACACCTTCCTTTTATCATCCCAAATAAATAAGGGTCCATTCAATTGACTGATTTTAGACCCATCAGCTTGTGTTTTACCTTTTAAAAATTTGTATTAAAGGATTATCTTTAAAAATCCAATTATTATTAGATAAAATAATTATAAAATAATAAGGATCCTTCAGCTTCAATATATAGATTTCATATCTTCTATAAATGTGTGTTCCTCAAGCTAGATATGAATAAGTCTTATTATTAAGTCTCCTAAAAATTTCTTAACAAAATCCTAGCCAGGTTTGGTTTTAATTAGTCTGTTAGAAACCTGATTGCTTCCTACATATCATCCCCCATGTTATCTATTATCATGAATGGAGTACCCAAAGGTTTCTTCCCAATAGGTAGAGGGATTATACAAGGAGATCCCCTTTCTCCATATTTGTTCATCATTATGGCTGAACCTTTGAGTAGGATTATTGATAAGGATAGAACATCTAATATTATCAAAGGCATCATAGCAGATCCTAATACTAGACCTATCACCCACAAAAAATTCAAGGATGACATGCTGATGATGGGAGAAGCTTTGGTTCCTAAAGCCAAGTGTTTTAAAAAATCTTGAAATCTATGAGGTTATTTCTGGTCAAAGTGTCAATTTCCTTTAAAGTTCACTTTTCTTAATCAACACTTTGATCAATCTTTAAGATAAGATCTCTAAGATTTTATGTTATGTTATTAAGAATATCCCTTCCTAATTCCTCAATATTCCTCTTTTTGAGGGTCCTATGAAAATATAATTTTAGAATCCTCTCATTGATAGGATTCAGAGGAAATTATCAGGGTGGAAAGGGAATTTGTTGTCTCAAGCTGGTAAATTTTAACTTCTTAAGAAATCATTACAAAGTATCTCAGTTTATTTTATGTCCTTATTTGTCATTCTTAGAAAGGTGGTAGATCATATTGATAAAATCTAGAAGAACTTCCTTTGGAGAGGTTTTAAGGACAGATTTAGATTCCTACTTATTTCATGGAATAAAGCTTATCTTCCTACCTCAAAAGGAGGATTAGGGCTAAAAAGGGTGAGATCCATGAACCAATCCCTCTTAGCTAAGTAAGGATGGAGGGCGATTAAGGAAGATAACCTTTGGACTAATATCACAAGGGCCAAGTACTTAAACTCTAAGGAATGCCATTTCTTCCTAATAGATGTTGGCCCTAGCAATGATTTAGCTTTTTGAAAAGCTTTGAGAGTAAGAAAGGATATCATAAGTAAAGGACTTAAATGGAACATAGGTAAAGGTAAAAAGTGGATTTTTGTAGGGCTCCTAGATCAATACCCTTTTGTCCTCCACTTTTTAAGATATAGAGTTGATAACTTTCTTCAAAGAGACAATTGGCCACAAGGTGTGTGATTACTAGGAGGACACCAATGGCAGAAAAAGGTGTAAACTTCTCCATAAAGAACACTTGAGTTATCATCAAGATCTTCTCCTAAAAGATTTAAATTTAATTCTTTAGAACATTCACATTAGCATATTCCCAAAAGAAGATGCTCTAATTTGGAAAGAAGATCTTAGTGGTCTCTATTCAGTTAAATATAGATATTTTTCCCTATGGGAATAGGTGGAATTTGATGAAAAATGGAATGATCTTTGGATAAAAAACCTCATTCCAAAAATTAATGTTTTATTCTGGTTGGTTGCTTAGAATAAGATTTTAATGGTGGACAATCTCATAAGGAGGGGAATCCTTATCCCCAATTGTTCTGTGCTTTGTAAATAGGAGGCTAAATCCACTGAGCACTTATTCCTCTCCTATACTTTTTATTCTTCCTTTTTTAATAGTTCTTTAGCCTTTCAAATTTCTCTTGGGTAAATCTAGGAACCATCAAGGATTTGATAACCTAATGGAAGCCACCATGGGACTCCCCACCACTAAAATTTTGGTAGAATTTGGCTCTACCCCATATATTTTAGGGTATTTGGATCTCTAAAAATTTAATTATTTTCAATAATCATAGACCTAACCTTTCTTCTACCTTTAAGAGAGTTATGGCTTTTGTAAAATATAACTAGTTGACTTTTACTTCTTTTGATCATCTTAGCTCCCCTTATTTTTCCTAGATTCTGAATCAACTCAATCTTTTCATCCCTGGTAAATCCCATAAGTAGGGTGTTGATAGGTCCAAGGTTAAATGGACTTATCCTTCTCCCAACTAGTTTAAATTGAATTTTGATGGGGCTGCTAAAGGTAATCTAGGCTCAATTGGAGTGGGAGGAGTCATCAGTGATTTCCATAGGAATCTTAAAGTGGCCTATGTGGGTCCTATTGGGATCCAAACAAATAACATTTTTGAAGCTAAAGCATTTATATGTGGAATTGAACTCACACTAAATCTTGGCATGGAGTATCATTAGATTGAGGGAGATTTAATGAATATCATAAACTATTTAGAACATCTGACCCAATCTTCCTAGAACATTTTTGGAATTATCAATGATGCTAAAAAATTGATGATCTACTTCAAAGGGGTATCAATTATTCATGTGTATAGATAAGGTAATAGGAGTGTCGATCATATGGCTAATCTAGGGGTTCATAAAATCTCCTTAATTAGCTAGCAAGGCAATAATTTTCCTAATGATGTCACTCCTTTTATTAAATTGGATAATGGACACCCCTTACGACAAAATGATGGAATTATTAATGATTATTCAAACCTAGCTTAAGGTATTAGATGACAAGATGTGCAAAGAAATCTTAAATTGGTCTTTTCTTAAGGCCTCATACATTTAGTTCATTTTGGCCTTTCACAACAATAATTTATTTGGGTCCATTTCTAATACTCCCTCCATTTCTAAGGGCTCAAACTATGAAGTTTTTATAAGAAGTTACATAATGGGTGGTGATCATGATCATTTCAAACCCATCTCCAATGAAGATGTCAATGAGGATGATTATATATGGCAAAAGATGGTTAAGGGAGGTCTAGTAACATTCATGAAGTGGCTAGTTAGACATTATACATGACTGTCCAAGGATTTTGCCCATGGTTAGAAGGATAAAGAGGTCCAAATACATGGATTAAGGATTATGATTACCAAAGAGATCATTGGGGAAATAATTGGGATTAATTTCTCAAGGGTCAAGGCCTTTAATGATAAAAAATGGGAGGAACTTCTCAACATTTTCTTCTTCAAAGAGAAGAAGAAATTGAAGGTTGTATCTCAGAAAGGGTTTATGAGGACTAACCTACCAAGGAAGTGGCTAGATTTTTGTGTTAAAATCATCCATTATATCACCTTAGAAGGAAAACACATGGTAATATTCTCTCATCACTTTCTTTTACTAAATCATTGTAAGGTCCATATCATTAGTATTCCATTTTTCCTTTCATAATCCCTAAAAGCTATAGTTTTAAACTTCAAGAAAAATCCCTCAGTAGATTTAATCCACAAATGGTTGATCATATTTTTGGTCAAGAAGGGTGAACCATAGTGGTAAAAAATTGATATGGAGGAAATTAACATTCCTAGTGAATAGGAAGACACAAATAGAGAAGAGGATTTCTTCATGGAGTCTGAATCTGATAAAGATAGGAAGGACCATATTTAAGAAGCTAGAGTAGAGTTTTCTTAGGAGGATTACAAAATGAGAGAAATAGATAGGAAAGTTCTTGAATATGTTTCTCTGATTACTAGTAGGGGTATAGGGGTTATTAATCCCAAGAATAAGAATAAATCAAGCAATCTCTTGATAAGTTATACACTAAGATCTCCATTCAAAAATTACTATGCAACGAGTTTGTAGATGAATTTGAGAAACTTAAAGGGATTTTGGTTCAAGGGATGGATGACATGAAGTTAAAAAAGGAACATATAGGTAGTGATGAGCTCACTCCCTAAGGTAACAAAACCACTTAGAGAGATGGTGAGGAGAATAACATCAAGGAATCTGAGAAGGAGAAAGATGAGCTCAAGCTTACCAGTTTGAAGTGAAAAAGGTAGGGCAAGGAAAAAGACCAATCTATTAGAAATTGGTCTACTACTCCAAATCTAACTAGTTGGTCCTATTTTTCTTTCTTTTGCCAAGCTTGGGGTTTTTTGCTGAAACATAACATCTTTTAGGCGACAGGAAGTTCTTCCTGTCAGGTTCATGTTTTATCCTTCTTTATTGTATTTCTATATCATGCCCATCTTATGACTTTCTCTTTTATGGGTATGGGACCATTTTAACCTGGTTCGTAACCTATCTAATAAAAAAATTAATATAATGTCTCTCAATGTCATGTAATCCATGTTATTTTATCTAAAGATGTGTTTCTTTGTCCATGACCTTCAAGTGTACTTGCTTTGGAGACCTAGTCTATGTGTGAATAGTATAATGGATTTTTGAGGTTCCAATATGAATTGTGAACCAATAATATGTCATGGTGCATGATTATGAGATGATATTTTATCATTGGAAGTGAAGATATGTTCAAGATAAGAGCCCATATGCATACTCTCTAATATGATCACAAGTGTTTCCTTTATATACATGTACAAACTATAAAAATGAGTGTATAAAGTTAAATAGATATAGTGGAGGCCTAATACATTATTAATGAATTCATGTCTTTATGAATACCTCATTACCATCATCCAAGTTGCTCATGCTGACGAGAGGTTATGATTCTCAATGCATAAAACATTTACATGGGTTGACTGTACATACAAATCCGTACAAATATTGATCAAGTAAACTGAAGGTGATATGAGGTTGGTAGATCTATATAGTCTTTTGAAAGTGATAAGGAGTAACAAGAAGGTATATAGTGATTTGACTGGTTTGATTAGTCAAGAATTCAAAAGAGTGGATTTTCTTAGCCCTAAAGCAAGTAATTGAGACTTAAAGGCCTCAAGCCTTTAGGTCCTCATTTGGACATCCTATCTAAACCTCAAACCAACTCAAGATAGTGTCAAAAATACCTAAAATCATTGAATTCATATATTTTATAAGACCTAAAAGGATACTAGGTCACTTATACTTCAAGGATGAGAAAGTAGACTGAGTTGATAGTCTGCAGTTACCTATAGGACCTATACATAAATGGATAACAAGAAAGGACTTTTGATGTGAAAATGAGCATGTTTGAAAGAGATCTAAGCCTACTTGTGTTTCTAAAACAAATTCAAGGTATTAAATAGGATCAATATGAAATATTGGGGTTTTAAGCACCAAGAATATAGTTAACCACCTTTCAAATCACCTACAGGCCTTTTAAGAGACTTTTATAGTCTTAAGCCAAAAGGAAAGATGTCATTGTCTGAAAGGTGTAGTTTGAGTAAGGTTAGAAGGTTTAAAGGTTGACCACCAAGTTATGAGACCTATAAATGGTCACCAAGTTTTTTAAAGCATTCAAGGGTTTATATAAAGATTCTATGGATATTCTCCTTGGTCCATACAAACATTTAAAGCCTACCTATAGCCTACAATCATCTATAATAGTTAGCCATATGCTTATATGGTTTAAAAGAGTTAAGGGTGACTTTGTGCTTGTTTTAAGATTTGAAAACTTAGAGGATTGATAGGGAGGCACTATGGAGTTTTGATAGAGTTTGATGGAGTTTGAGGAGTTTTGATAGATGACAAGAAAATGAGACCTACATGCCTCAAGATTTTAGGTCCTCATTATGGACCAAATCCACATTCAATAGGCAAACCTAAGTGCTGAATACCTAACCCAATGATAGATGAAAGAGACCAAGATCAACCTTAGACCATCAAGGAACACCTAAGTGGTTTCATAAGAGAAAGATAGGACTGAGTTGATTCGATAATCAAGTCTTAATCTATAGTACAAGTCCATACAAACCAATTGGAGGTTGATATAATGTGGTTTTATGCTTGGTATTAATTGTTTATAAACAAGATTTGCTTTTCACATTCAAGAAAGGGAAATGAGAAACTAAAAAGAAAGGATGAGGGTTTGTACGTACCCAGATTGTGGACTTGCGCACCATATTTAGATGATAGCAAGAACTCCTCTTTGGTTGTGGAGGATGACACCTGAAAGAGAAAGAGACTAAAACACGAAAAATGTTAGATGACAAGAAAGTGGACTGCCAAGCGAAAGCTTGGTCCTAGAAGCGCAAAGACTTCTCAGAGGATGACAGTCCACTATTAAAAATAGAATATTTGACAAAAATAGAACTGATGAAAGACATAATGAAAGAAATAAAAAGCAAATGCATACCTGATATGCAGCAAATTGCCTTGCATAGTCGCCGGCGTCGGTGGTTCTACTGACGTCAGTTGGTCAATTCTATCGACATCGATTAGTCTGTCGATGTCGATCGAGGCAGTAGTCCTTGGATGGGGTCTGGTCAGGTTTGGACAAGTTTCAAGGCTGCAGAATGGTCTGAGGTTTCGTCTGAGGGTTAGGGAGCTTATTTGGGGTCAGAGGGATTGTTTGGGGGTCTGTGCAGGGGTCTGGGCAGACTATATGTTCTTAAAAGGGGGGATAGAGGTGATAAGGATATGGGAAGGCCTTTCAGCCTTTTCAAGAGGAAGTCAAGTCTGGTCTGTGGTTTGATAGTCTAAATCTGGGTGGTGATATCACTTAAAAGCAATAACCAGAAAATAAAATGAAAGCACAAAAGAATTGCTTACCTGTTGCCTGTTGAAGAGAGAGTAGGAGACTTGGTTGCAGATTGATTATTGATGGTGTGTTGTAGACTGGTTGCAGATGCTTGATGTAGAAGACCTCCAGCAAGGTGACTAAAGTAGAGTACTTGTGCTTGAGAGAGAGAGAGAGAGATTCTTTCTTTGCAGATTGGCTGAGTGAAAGTTTGGCTAATTGTTGAAGGTCGAAAGGCTGATCTGAGAACGTCTTGAAAGAAGGTTGGATAACGGATTGGAAAATTGATTGGAAAATGGATAACAGATAATGGATTGGGAAATGGATAATGAATAACGGATTGGGAAATGGATAACGGATCCTGTGTTCGGGTCGAGAATGCAGTTTTTAAGGGTAACCGATGCCGGTAGAACCACCAACATCAGCGACATAGTGACCAATGTCAGTGGCTATAGAATGGGGACAGAGGCTAATTTTAGCCTTCTACCCATCCTTACATGCTGCCAGGGTCAAAGTTTGTGGGAAAATGGTTGAGAGGGGCTAAATAGGCATGGGAGAATAAAATAGGGGTCATAAATGGGTCATAGGGTGAGATGGCAAGGGGAGAGAAGGGGAGGATGACCAAGGGTTAGACACGATTTTGGTGTCTACATTTTCCCCTTTTTGTCTTTTTGGTTGTTCTAGATGAACTGTAAGACAAAAATAGGAGTTGGTTACCCCAGGTGAGGGATAAGGTTGATTTTGTCTTGTTGGTTGTTCGAATGAACTGCAAGACAAAAATAGGAGGTTGATTGCACCGAATGGGATGAGGTATTCCCCCTCAAAACAGGAGTCAAGGGAAGGGAGCCTAGAATCGGGTGCTGATTTGATAGAGAGTGGATAAAGATGGTGAGGGTGAATGCTACAATAGTTGTGAGTGCACGCATACCACTGCATGGGATGGTCAGGTCAAATTGTCGCAGGTCAAGGTTGAGGAGTGCCAAAATTGAAGTGACCAGGCCCCAACATTTGGTTGTAGCTGATTGGGTTATTCAATCTAAGCTGAAGCTCCAATGGGTCATCATGTTCCAGGTATCTCAGGCTCAGGAAGTGCTCTCAGAAACATGAAAATGTCATAAGTAGTGGGGATCAACTTGCTTGCAATCCGATACTTATGAGGGTCAAAAATAATTTGTGCACAATTTTGCTAACCAGTCATGAGGTAGCATGCATGCAAAAACAACCAAGGCAAAGTCATCTTGGAAGTGGTCAGGATCAGAGGAGATAGGCATGATCTCTGAGGTCATTGGTCGAGGTGAGGCTGAGATAGATAACTAGTCAAATGAATGGGCAGACAAAAGAAGGTGGTCGAGCTAACCTCAGAAGACATTGTGTCATCTGAGTGCTACCTATATAGCCCCTGTGATTAGGGCCTTAGGCCAATGTAGTTCTCCCAAAAAGGGAGGAAGGGTCAAAGGTTATGGATTGCTTATGGTCTAGGTCAAGTCATGGTTAGAAGAGGATAGGGTTTGTCTAGTATGTATATGAACAAATGGGGGTGGTCGAGCTAACCCCAAAAGATAGTCATGTCATCTGAGTGCTACCTACATAGCCCAAATTGGAAGGGGCCTCAAACCAATGTAGTTCAGACTAGGAGACAAAGAGGTTGAGAGTTGGTCTAGTCATGAGAATGGTCTATCACGTCCCATATGTCTGAGAGAACATGCTTGAAATGATTAAGAGAAGTCAAGGTTTTTACCCCTAGCAATTATCCATATTAGGTGATGGACATATACCAAAAATGAAATGAGTCCATTTATGTTTCAGTAAGTAATGGTTTATGCTTGACATAAATTGAGTAGTCCATAGGTGCCATGTGTATTGGTGTCCATAGAAACTAGTGTGGATAGGTCTGAAAAGAGGGTTGAGCTGATTGGATAAATGACAAATGATGAGATGTGATCAAAGTGAAAAAGAAGTGAAAGGCATAATCACCCTTTCATTGACAAGGACCAGAATGACAGCATAGATAGGGGTTGTTAGAACTAAGAGCCCCATGCATGCATTACATCGTTGACCATGGTTGTGTTAGAGCGGTAATCGAATCACTTTGACATTAAAGTGAGCTCGAAGTCCCTTGAGCAGGTGATAGGAGGAGGATAGGGTAACCCATTTTAGAGCAGAGATAACTTTTCCCATTTTTATAGGAGACCTAGAGACAACTACAAGCGAAGTCCATGACCCATTTTTTTTTTGGTGCAGACTGATTGATGTGGGAAGTCTACATAGATATGTCATTTTGCTTGGTGGTCATTTGTGAAGCTGATCGATGCGAGAAGCTTCTAAGAAAAGTGTTATTTATAGCAAGATTTAGTCATAGCCATCCTTCGAGGGAGTGGTCTATAGTTTTGCTTTATAGATAAGGGCTTTGAATAGCTGTCCTTCGAGGGAGTAGTCTATTAGCTACAGTAATGATAGTACAACTGTCCTTCGAGGGAGTAGTCTAATTTTTTATTTGAGTTGGTGACCTTGAATATTTTGACATCTTGATTTATTTTTGATAGAATTGTGAGTCATGGACAAGACTATAAAAGTTCAAGGGCTCCCTTTTATTAGGACAAAGCATCCCTATTGTATAAAAGGGTTATATAGGATTTGTTAAGGGGAATATGGTTGAAAGGAATGAGGATTAAGAGGACAGGGATTGATCAAGGGATGAGCTCAAGTTAAATGTCAAGTGGATGAGTACTCAACTAACAATAGAATGGTCGCAGATGCAATGCATTGAGAGGCTCAGGTTCTGGCCATCTGTCGAGAGAAGACAGGCGATAAGTCCCTGACCCATACTTGTGTGTGATAATAAAAGGTCTGAGCCAATTAGGGGAAAACTTGCCTTGTTTACTTCACTCCATATTGGTCACGTGTTGATTCTCTTTGAGGATGAGGTCTCTGATGTTGAAATCTTGTTCTCATAGATTTTTGTCATAGGCTCGCTTGATGCAATTTTGATAGACATGGAGATGGTTGAGGGCAGCAAAATGGCGCTCATCAAGTAACTCAAGTTGAGCTAAGCGATCTTGATGAAAGTCATCGTTAGAGAGAATGTCATGTAGAGAGATGCAGAGAGATGGGATTTGTACTTCGAGAGGTAGGATAGCCTCTGTTCTGTACACTAGAGAGAAAGGGGTAGCACCCGTGGAGGTTCGAATGCTAGTGCGGTAGGCCCACAAAGCGAAGGGAATGTGAATATGCCAATCCCTTTCAGTGTCGTTGACCACCTTCATGAGAATTTTAGTCAAGATTTTGTTAAAAGCCTTGGCCTACCCATTTTCTTGTGGGTATTAAGGTGAAGAGAAGCTAAGTTTGATGCCAAATGAGTCGCATAGTTTTTGGACAGTCTTATTTTTAAAGGACTTGCCGTTGTCGGTGATGATTTTGTGAGGAGCACTGAAATGACAGATGATGTGGGTGCTGATGAAGTCAATAATCTTTTCAGCTTTTGTGGAGATGAGAGGAATGGCTTCCACTCATTTAGTGAAATACTCGGTGGCGGTGATAATGGACTGATGACGAAGAGACGAATGAGGGTCAATCTCATCGATGAGATCTAAGCCCCACTGAGAAAAAGGCCAAAAATATTGAGTGACTTATAAGGCATGGCTAGGGAGATGAAGCAAGTTAGAGTGCTACTGACACTTGATGCAATGCTGAACATAGTCGCTATAGTCTTGATGAAGGGTGGGCCAATAATAGCCTAGGTGAATGATGTGCTTGGCAACTGAATTCCCACTGAAGTGTCTACCACAAATTCCATCGTGGACTTGTTTAATGGCATGAGAGGCTTCAATGGAGGTTAGAGAGTGAAGAAAGAGGCCATCAAAGCCTCGCTTATAGAGAAGACCCCCTAGCATGGTATAACGAGCTGTGTGCTTGATGAAAGCTTGCCACACACTGCTAGAGAGGTTGGGAGGAATGACAGAAAGAGATAAGTAGTCCACAAGTTGCTTATACCAATAATCTCATGGACTAGAGTTTATGGTGTTGACATGGTTGATGTTAGGAGAAATGTATGAAGGTAGCGGCACATGATGCACCGTGACAAAAAGTCTGGATGAAGATGATGAAGATGGAATATGTGAGGCAAGAGAAGCCATGGTGTCAGCAAACTTATTCATGGATCGAGGAATAGTCTGCAAGAGGTAATGGTCAAAAGAGGCCAGAAGAATGTTAGCATAGTTTTTGTACCTTTGCAAAATTTCATTTTTATAGAGGTATGAACTGTTGACCTGATTGACGACAAGTTGCGAGTCGCTGAAGATGTTGATGGACTTGATGCTGAGAGAGAGGGCAGTTTGAAGTCCCAAAATTAAGGCCTTGTATTTGGCCATATTATTGGTACAATCAAAGTCAAGATTGAAAGACAAAGGCATGGGCTCCCCTTCGAGTGGGATGAGAATAACTCCTGCACCCCCATCGAGTTGACATTTGGAGCTGTCGAAGAACATGGTCATTTAGTAGATGGTGTCATCGGTAGAAAGTGCGGTGATAGATTCATCAGGGAACTCACACTGCAAAGGTTGATTGTCAAGAAGAGGGCCATCTGCCAATTGGTCAGTGATGGTTTTCCCCTTGATAGATTTCTACTAGATGAATTCAAGGTCAAACTCAGCAAGCAGCATGAGCCATCGAGCCATACGTTGATGTTGATATGGCTTGGAGTGCATATACTTAAGAGGGTCAGTGTGAGTGATGGCAAAGGTTTTGTGGTTGAGAAGATAGTGGCAAATCTTGGTAGTGGTAAAGACTAATGCCAAATAGAGTTTCTTGGTATGAGTATACCGAGTTTCATAGTCGACCAGTGTTCGACTGATATAGTAGACCGCTTACTCATAGTGATGCTCGTCTCGGTGTGCGATCATGGCACCTAATGAATGGTTGGTGGCAGAGATGTAAAGGTAGAAGGGTTGGTCATCTTTAGGTGGAATGAGGACTGGTGGAGAGACCAGATAGCATTTGAGGGCTTTAAAAGCCTCTTGACAGTCCTTATCCCATTTAAAGGAGACGTCCTTCTTAAGGAGATGATGAAAGGGTTGGCAGTGGTCAGAAAGCTACGAGATGAAATGGCAAATTGACTGGAGCTTCCCTTGTAGACTACAAAGCTGCTTGAGATTGGTCAAAGGTGGCATCTCAAGGATAGCACAGATCTTGGCAGGATCTATCTCGATGCCACAGAAAAAAATGATAAAGCCTAAGAGCTTACTGGAGAGGACCCCAAAGACACATTTCTTGGGGTTAAGGTGGACATTGTATTGAAAAAGGTGAGAGAAGATGATCTTGAGAATGGTCAGATGGTTGCGGCGAAGCTTGGACTTGCTGAGCAGGTCATCCACATAGTCCTCCATGATTTTGTGGAGGAGATCATGGAAAATGTAAGTCAGGCATGCTGATATGTGGCACCTGCATTCTTCAAGCTGAAAGGCATGACCCGATAGCAAAAAGTTCCCCATGGGGTGATAAAGGTAGTCTTGTGCTGATCTTCTGGTGCAATTAGGATCTGATTATATCCTGAAAACCTGTCCATAAGAGATAGCATCTCATGGCCGGCCATGAGATCAACAAGCTGGTCAATGTTGGTAAGAGGAAAGTCGTCTTTGGGATAGGCTAGGTTAAGGTCACGATAGTCTGTGCATATTCATATTCCCTCAGTCACTTTAGTGACAGGGATGATGTTAGAGACCCACTGCAGGTAATCAATGGGTTGGATGAAAGAGACAGAAAGGAGGTGCTGAAGCTCCTCTTTGACAAGGAGCGCAACGTGAGGATGCATCTTTTGAAGCTTTTGCCTAATAGGCTTAGCCTCTGGTTTGGTGACTATGTTATGGGTAGCGATGGTGGGGTCGATGACAGGCATGTCACTGTAGGTCCAGGCAAAGGCCTCACTGTGGTCTGAGAGGAATTGGGTGAAGTCTAGCTGCTCTTGAGTGTCTAGAGATTGGCCAATCTTTAAGACATGAGGAACATCAGAAGAAGGGAGGTTGATGTCAATGGTTGATTCATTTAACATAACCTGGGTCTCGGAAGGGAGGGAGCACTGGATGAAAGAGTCATCGGTGCCCATGTAGGAAAGAATGGCATCATTGTTAATGCAGTAGATAGTGTGAATGGTCACTGACTCATCCTCTATCATGCTGGGATAAATGAGAGGGAGAGACTTGGACACCCCATTTAGTTGATAAGTCAGGGGTTCCAGACGAATGGTGTTTATGCAAAAAAAAAAAACTAGGAGGGATGGAAACCACCGACTCCATAGGTGAAGGGGGAAGAATGGGCGAGCTTGATGGAGGTTGATCAATGGTGGGTTTGGGGCAAAGGTCTGCAGAACCCTGAGTAGGGTCTTGGAAACCTAGGCCATATCGTTTCTTGGCATTGTCATCGTTGAGCGATTCGATGGGCTGATGGGAGCCTTGCTCATAGCTTCCAAAGCCAAAACCCTTCCATGCACACCTATAAAGGTAAGTGTGTGCAAAGGCAGGGTTGCCAAAAAATGAGAAGTCTGATGTGAATGGTTACGGTGAAGAGAGAGGATTGCCATCAGTAGGAGCTTGATTGAGCCCCCCATAGACAAGGTTGGTTCAGAGGTGAGGAGGGCCATAAGGCATGACCGTCCTGATCTGATGATCGTAACTGGGGCTGTGGTGAAGGCATCCATACTCTTGCAGAGTTTGGAACATGTCTAAGGCTAGCAAGCGATATTCCCAAAGTGAAAGTCATTGGAAGATGTCTTCCATGGGGTCTTTGGTAGTCGCTTGAAGAGGAGGGGTGAGGGCGACCACCGGTTATGAACTAGTCGAAGCTTCTGCTAATGGAGGCGGTGTTGAGGTTGATGGCTTGATAGGAATGAGGACATCATTTGGCCGATAGGTTGTGTTACAATTTTTGAAAGGTGATGGGTCAGTGGGAATAGTGTGGACTTGCCTGTCGTGATCAAATTTCACACAACGGTGCAGGGTAGAGGGAACACAAGCCATGGCATGGATCCAGGGTCGGCCCAGCAACATGTTATATTGAAACTCTCCTTTGATGATATAGAAGAGCTCCAAGACTATGCGTGGGCCAACGTGAATGTGAAGGACGACTGTGTAAATGGTTGTGGTAGTGGTGTCATTGAACGATTGCAAGATTGCGTCAGTTTTGGATACGTAATTCTTGGGGAGGGCCAATTAATCAAAGGTGTGGGTGGAGATAATGTTGATGCTGGTGCCTCCATCAATCATAACGTGCTTGATGCAGGTTTGATCAACATAGGTAGTGATGAAGAGAGCAGCGTCTTGATCTTCTGTGTTAGATGTAGGAATCTCAAAATTACTGAAAGTGATGGAGGTGACAAGGGATAAAGAGTGGACCAGGGTAACGAGTGGTTAGGGGTCCTCAAGTTGGACCTCCACTGCCTGCAAGGCTTGGATGAGGGCTTGATGATGTTCGGGCAAGGTTTGGATGAGGTCATAAAGGGACATCTTCACGGGCGTCTGGTGAAGTTGTTTTAGCATGGAGTCATGAATCACCCCTGAATAAGAAGAAGAAGAGGGTTGAGATGCGCCAAGGATAGAAATCTTAGGTTTTGGCAGTTGAGGTGGCTGGATGAAAGGATAGGTCCAAGGAATGGTAGCTTTTTCTTTCACCTTGTCCTTTTGTGACCTAGTGGTTATGTGAATGGCATTGATTTCGAAGATAGGGGTGAAGGAGATGAAGGGGTCATGGCCTGCTGATGAGATGTTGATGTGGTTGAAGAGGTTAGAGGGATGTGGGAAGGTGTCGGGGGTTTGTCGATGGTGTCCTCAAGGAGAAGGGTGTCTTTCTCCATGTAGCGGTGAATGATGGCCTTGAGGGCACAGCAAGTCTTGGTATCATGTCCTAGCATACGATGATATAGGCAAATCTTCATATCGTCAAACTAGGAGGGCTTAGACCTGAGAGGTTGAAAGGGCCTGATGGGTGGAAGGGTTATGCTGGAAGTCTGCAAAAGTTGATGAAATATCAAAGAGTATGAGCCCATCAAAGGGTCTGTGCTCGTTGATGTGTGTGATGCTGGTGACTTTTGCTTGGGCGGAGTTGGAGGAAGCTTCCGTACCACCTTTTGGGTTGATGGTGCGGCGGCAAGGGAAGACGACACTTTCTTAGTGAGAGGTGCCAAAATTTTTGGAAAGGATAGGCTAGTGGTAGGCAAAGGAAGTAGAGGAGGCAACTTGTTTTGGCTAAAGGTTGGAGTGGGGAGGATTTTGATCAAGGTCTAAGGATGAGGGCCCAAAATGGAGGGCAATGGTGATGGGGGAGGAGTTTGCCTCTATGGTTTGGCAGTCTTCTTTGATTTGGTTTGAAGACTACTATTGGTTGGAGTCTGGTCTAAGTCCACCTTCACTTGCGGATGAGTGAGGTTAGAGACAGGGCAAACGCCGAGTGACTTGATAGGTTTTGATGGGATAGATGTGGGTTTCGGTCCTGATGTGGTTGGTTGAGGTTTAGATAGTCTGGAAGTGGAAGTCTGGTTTTTGTTGAGAGTCTTGGGAGATTCTACCATGGGAGGATTGGTAGCATGAGATGAGAGGGTACGAGCATGTTGAAGAGCTGTGAGACACTCCCACAATACTTGATGCTCCACTTTCCTTAAAGGGAGAAGTTCAAGTTTCTCCACTAATCAGGAAAATGGCTAAGAAGATGTTAGATGGGGTTTGGGTCCTTGAGAAGATGTTGATGGTTGTGGGGCCAAAGATGAAATTGGTGTAGCGGTCTCGGACCTGAGGCATGATGAAGTCATGACAGGTTCATCTTTGGTTGGAGACGGAGGAGAGACAGGTTCTTCCTTGGGTGGAGAAGAAACCAAAGAATGAGGCTCCTTAAGAGGGTAAAGGGTAGGGATGATTATGCCCTCCATTTGTAGTTGAGGAGTAGGAAGGGTCAAGTCCTCCATAAGTAGCAAGAAGGAGGATGGTGAGACTGGTGGAGCCGGTATGGTCGAGGCGTCCTCCAATATAAGAGAGGTTGATGGAGAACTAACCGGAGGAGGTTCATCCACATGTGATGGACTGATGGGTGGACTAACCTCTTGAGTTTTTGAAAGAGGTTGGTTGGGGATGAAGGGCGAGACTGTATTGACTGTTCGTACATTATGTTCATGAGTGTCATCAGTCATGGTCTGGACATTGTTTTGGGTCAGAGGATGATTGGGGAATGGTTGCTTGAAGATGTCCATGCCCTAATTGGGTGGCGCATTAGGATTGTTGAGGACGAGGTCACCCTTTTTCAGCATGTCTTGGATGATGTTTTTAAGGGTCTTGCAGTTGCCCATGTCATGGCCTTTAACATGGTGGTAGTTGTAGAAGTTGTTTTCCCTATACCACGTAGGGATGGTGCGTGAGGGATCAAATTGTGGAGGTGGTTGGATTTGGGGGAGATTGAGAACCCCCTGTTTGACAAGTTTTTCCAGCACAGACGTGTATGACTCTCCAAGTGGAGTATACTATCGCTACACGTATCTTGGTTGGAATTGGCAGGTGATGCTTTGGGACGTGGATGGCTCAGGATAGTTGGTTGAAGAGGAAGAGGATGAAGGTCTAACAACTATAGTGTTTGCTGATGCCTTAGACTTAGGATTAGATGAAGAAGGCTTAGAAGAAGAGGAGTCATTGGCCTTAGATTTGGGATTCTTACTCTGCAACTTGACTTTGTTCTCCTTGATGGCACGTAATTCAAGCTTGTGGGCCATCGTGAAGGCTTCGTCAAAGGTGCGAAAGGTCTGAACCCACAAGGTAGAAGAAATATGCTTGGCGCAGGCTTGAGAGAAAAGTTTGATAAGTTTGGGTTGAGGCAAGGAAAATGAGAGCTAATTGATGAGGCCTCTCTAGCGAGCAATGAAATTGGCTATGGATTCATCCTTGAACTGTCAGATAGAATAGAGGTCTGTGATTGAGACCTTTTTGGTGATGTTGATGGAGAAATGATCGAGGAAGAGTTGGGCCAGCTAGGTGAATGTGAAGAGAGAATGGCTGGCAAGAGAGCTGTACCAGTCAAGAGCAGCACCAGAGAGGGACATGGGGAACGTGCGTAAAAGTAATGCATCATCATGAGCAATGAGATAATAGGCATGTCTGAATGCTCGTAGGTGTTGTTGCGGGTCTTCCTTGCTCTGGAAATGAGAGAATTTAGGAAGTTCCCACTGAATGGGATACGACCTGATTGGGATGGAGGGATGAATGGGTTCATTGCAAATTTGCTCATATGAGAGGGTATTGCGTGAACCAGAAACAGAGGTCTCTAGGCTAGACATCTTGTCCATTTTGATGATGTCTACTGATGGATTGGTGGGTGGAGTGCCCCCTATGTTGTAGGGTGCTTGGAAGAGGCTAGAGGAGGCATATGACATAGTCAGTTGCGCTTGTAAGGGTGCAACGTACTGATAACTAGTCGTAGGGATAGAAGTGGAGGCCAAGGGTGGTTGGGTAGAAGGCATGGCTAGGCTCAATGTTGCCATGGGAGGTTGGATAGTTGTAACATGGGCCAATGGATAGGTAGCCACCCTAGTGTTGATAGGGGTGAGGGTAGGCGGAATAGAGACAACCAAATTCTGGAAAGGGGTAGAGATTGGTTGAATGGGCTGAGGTTGATAGGGGGCTGAAACCTTGGTGGAAGTGGGCCCAGAAATGGAGGGAGAGGCCACACTTAAAAGGTTGGTCAAGGGCTGGTCATTGGTAGAGGTGATAGCCTGGGTGTCTATAGGTTAAACTACGGATGTTGTCGATACGGCCACAGTCTCGACTAAAGAGGTCGGCATCCCATAAATCAGGTTGCCAAAGGAGTCTTGCGTTCAGCTTCATGCAAGATAATGCTGCAAGGCTTTGACATTGAGGTCCAAGAATATTTTGAAATCTTGGTCCCCTTTAGGGACAATGGGAGTCTGGGTCGGGTTCGGTCGAGTAGGAGTTCTTTCAGTCTTCGAGTGGAACTCCATTATAGGATTGGTTATAGATGGGGAAGGTAGAAGTGATTGACGCCTCGCATGGTCGACAAGAGCCTTGGTTTGACTGTGAGTCAAAACCATTCAAGGTAAGAAAGAACATCCTCACAAGCTTAAACAAGCAGATAAGAACATAAAAGATGAAGAACACAAGCAGACCCTAAACGTTAAATCCCTAGGAATAAATTATTAGGATCGTGGTGGCTTATGCCTTAGAATGTGTGTAGGAAGATTGGCTTTTGAGAAGGGTCCTAGAAGAAGTAGTCTATGGATGGTTTCAGGTTTGTTTCGGTGCTCAAAAGTCTGTGTTAGGTTTTGTACTTGGCCTGGTGCTAAGGAGCAAGCTCCCCTCACTTCACGAGTCCAGTGATGAGCTGGGCCCACTTATCCAAAATATACTTCCCCTAGAGATTATCCTCTTCCAGAGAATAGAGTGGGATTTCCCCTTGATGATGAAATCCAAGTGGGATTTTTGGGATAGGTAAGGTATCCGCTGGGTGATGAAATCCCAGTCGGGCCTTGTCTCAAGTGAGTTTTGATGTTTGATTTGTGCAAGTGATTTGGTTGTGTAACATAAAGTGGACTACGATTAATTCATGATGTGGTTATTAATTACTAGGTGTGGACTAAGAAATGCAAGCAAGCAGAAATAAAATGTAGTGTGTTTTAAGCCCAAGTCAAAATGTGAGTTCAAATGTAGACAAATAGAGAAGAGATTGAAGAGTATGACTTTTGACTAGTCTAAAATGCAAGAAAATAAAGAAGAGTTCTTTTTAATCCTGCTAATAGTGTCATTTAGAAGAGAAGAAGAAAGAGGTGATAAGGAGAAACCTAATGCACCTATATGAACAGAAAGAAAAGAACCCAAGGAAGACCCTAGGGTCCCACCAGGCATGCCAGAATGTTTCTAAACAAGATTCGCCTTTCACATTCAAGAAAGGGAAATGAGAAACTAAAAAGAAAGGATGAGGGTTTGTACATACCCAGATTATGGACTTGCACACCAGATTTAGATGATAGAAGGAACTCCTCTTTGGTTGTGGAGGATGACACCTGAAAGAGAAAGAGACTAAAACATGAAAAATGTTAGATGACAAGAAAGTGGACTGCCAAGCGAAAGCTTGGTCTTAGAAGCGCAAAGACTTCTCAAAGGATGACAGTCCACTATTAAAAATAGAATATTTGATAGAAATAGAAATGATGAAAGACAAAATGAAAGAAATAAAAAGAAAATGCATACCTGATATGCAGTAAACTGCCTTGCACAGTCGCCAACATTGGTGGTTCTACCGACGTCGATTGGTCAAGTCTGCCAACGTCGGTTAGTCTACTGACGTTGGTGGGGGCAATGACCAGCATCAGTCGAGGCAGTAGTCCTTGGACGGGGTCTGGTAAGGTCTGGACAAGTTTTAGGGCTGAAAAATGGTCTGAGGGTCAGGGAGCCTGTTTGGGGTCAGAGGGATTGTTTGGGGGTCTGTGCAGGGGTCTGGGCAGACTGTATGTTCTGAAAAGGGGGGATAAAGGTGATAAGGATATGGGAAGGCCTTTCAGCCTTTCTGGGAGGAAGTCAAGTCTGGTCTGTGGTCTGATAGTCTGAATCTAGGTGGTGATATCACTTAAAAGCAATAACCAAAAAACAAAATGAAAGCATAGAAGAATTGCTTACCTGTTGCCTGCTGAAGAGAGAGTAGGAGACTTGGTTGCAAATTGATTGTTGATGGTGTGTTGCGGACTGGTTGTAGATGCTCGATGTAGAAGACCTCCAGCAAGGTGACTGAAGTAGAGTACCTGTGCCTGAGAGAGAGAGAGAGAGAGATTCTTTCTTTGCAGATTGGCTGAGTGAAAGTTTGGCTGATTGTTGAAGGTTGAAAGGCTGATCCGAGAACATCTTGAAAGAAGGTTGGATAACAGATTGAAAAACTAATTGGGAAATAGATAACGGATAATGGATTGGGAAACGAATAATAGATAACAGATTGGGAAATGGATAATGGATCTTACATTTGGGTCGAGAATGCATTTTTTAAGGGTAACCGATGCCGGCAGAACCACCGACGTCGACCGCATAGTGACCGACATCGGTGGCTGCAAAATGGGGACAGAGGCTAATTTTAGCCTTCTACCCATCCTTACATGCTGCCAGGGTCAAATTTCATGGGAAAATGGTCGAGAGGGGCTAAATAGGCATGGGAGAATAAAATAGGGGTCATAAATGGGTCATAGGGTGAGATGGCAAGGGGAGAGAAGGGGAGGACAACCAAGGGTTAGACATGATTTCGGTGTCTACATTAATATTTAAATACAATTTAGGGATGTAATATGGGTGTGAAGTAGTTTAAAGGGTTTTATAAGTCTATGAGACTTAGGATATGTCTTGGTATATCCCTAGACAGTCTACAGTGACCTACAGGGCTTAGGCCTGTAGGTCCTCATTTGGACCAAGATAAAATTAAATAAACATATAAGAGTCACAAACATGGATACATAAAATTTCAATTAAATTACATAAGACACAAACCCTTGAAGGACATCTAAATCATTTGTCAAGTGGAAACTAGGTCTAAGCACATGAACATAATCATCACTAGTAAAGAGACACCTACAAATGACTCAAAAGGTCAAATCATCTTAAAAATTGAAAGGAAGTCCAAAGAGTGTTTGATAATGATTTTTAAACTCAAATAAAACCTCATATATTTTAAAAACTTTGATAAGATGAGTGATTTCATGGTGAGGGATTATACTCAGTATGTAGTCCTAACCCCAAAAAGCATCTACAAGTGGCTTGCTTGAAAGATATATAGTCTTAAGGATAAAGGAAGGAACACATAGGTGTTGAAGAGATGTTGGAAACTAATTGGTATTTCATACATGTCCAAGGGCATGGATAATATTATTGAGTATGAATCAAAGTCACAAAACCTCAGGGTACAGTCAAGGTGGTCTTTAGTACCTATATGATATATAAGGTAGGCTAGTTTAGAAGCCTAATTGAGAAACCAA
Source organism: Torreya grandis (assembly GCA_037957365.1). Classification (NCBI taxonomy): domain Eukaryota; kingdom Viridiplantae; phylum Streptophyta; class Pinopsida; order Cupressales; family Taxaceae; genus Torreya; species Torreya grandis. The sequence continues at coordinate 1,878,628 of JARHVA010001981.1, read as the reverse complement.
GCATGATATAATATATTATGAGATTTAATATAGGATGGAAGAAATTTTTCATTATCTCATGATTGAAACCAAAGGAAATAGAGACAAGATAGAACAAACTGGTCTCCAAATCCTATACACAGTTAAGATACACATATAAGTTTGCTTACTCTTTTAGGTGAGTTTTGTTTGAATTGAAGAAGGAATATGGAAGATTTTGAGAGAGTTAATTTGGAATGAAATATAGTGTTTTAAACACATAAATTTTACCACTTAGGTTTTATAACAAGGTTATAAGATCAAAAATCAATTAGGCTTAAAATCTTACAGTCACACTAGTAGGCAGTTTAAGTCATGAAGAAAATTGATTATTTAAGGCTTCTAAAGGCATGATCACGATCTAAAATTTGGTAAAGATCATGGTAATGGGTTTTAAAATAGGTTAATGATAATTTAAAATTCATACAAATAGTGTAAATATCCATTATTTTGTCTCAGACCCTACCCACTCTTTAGGCAAGGAACATTCAAGAGACTTAGAGGTGCACTTTAAACTTCAAAGGTACAAGAAAGTTTCCAAACCCCATGAAAGGTAATAAAGGTATAAAAGAGTCATATAAATTTTATAATTACACTTTTATTAGAAACCAAACCTCAATTTTTAGTCTAATATCCATTTAGATCTAGTAAGGAGAGACAATCTCAAAACCCCAAGTACCCTAATTGATACATCATGAGCACATAGAGGGATAATAAGCATTTATAGAGAATGTATAATAATTTTTGGGGTTTATATAAAGGATTTTTAACTCATAAAATTGTTAATAATAATTATTGAGACCCAAAACTTATGCTAGACCTCTCTTGAACCTCAAGAATGCTAAGCAAGCCACCCTAGAAGCAACTTCAAATGCTCATACCATCTCTCATGATTTGCATGGATGTCTGAGACTTTAGGGAAAGTTGAGGGGGTATAATAAGAATTTTTTACAATTGTAATTAATTAATTTGGATGTCCCATATTTATGAATAATTTTTAAGACCCCAAATATGTCTTAAACCCTCCTAAAACCCCAATTGTGACCAATTTGTAGAGAAAGAGCTCAAAATCATATCAAATGACACATTTTTATCTTAAAAATTCTTGGATGTTGTTGAGGAATCCAAAGAGGTTATTCACATATATTTTAATTTTTATGTCATTATTTATACCCTTATTTTATTATGTAAGTATTCATGCCAACATGACAGACACATCAGCAGGAGGTGATCATTTTGAGAAATGATGAAATTTTTGACATCTTGGCACATGCCACAAAATTTAAACTATAGAAACAATGTGAGTACATATAGATAACCTAACCATACCTTATGGCTGGAATGAATACTTTTAACCTCTCTGAGGTTGGTAAAATATGTGTGCTAATAGAACAGATGCTCCCAAGGATGAAATTAGAGCCAACACAAGAAGAGGAAGAATACGATCCTTATACCTTACTATAGAAAGAACTCAATGCTAAGATAAAATATGTGGAGGACCTCTTTGTGAAGCTATATTAAGGTACATATGTATTTTATGCCATCCTCTTTATCTTTTCCAACCATTTTCTAGTCATAGATGTGTGCCTCAATTAGGCAAATGAGGAGGAGAAGTTGATGGTGTAGGTGTACTCTACAAGTAGCTTGGAGTGTACACAAATCATGGGTTTTATCAATTCACTAAGCACCCAAATAAATTAACATGAATATAACTTGGAAGAACACTTTTTTTCTTTATAGACTCAGGCCTGTGAGCAAAGAATAATCCTAGATAGGGGTGTGATAAAGGCTAAGGCAAATCTAGAGGCCATCAGGAAGAACTAGACAAAACCAATGTGCTTGTACTTAGTGTAGCCTACATTAAAATAGACAACACCACTAAATAAATCAAACTCACCATAAATGGATTTTAGGACTTCAATATTAAGCTTAAGGAGAGCATGCTCAAGTTCTATACACCCAAGATTTTGACATCTTAGTCCAAAGATGGACTAGAAAATTTGTACAGAGTAATGTTGGTCCCCTTATTTTAGTATGTACGGATTCATGACATCATGATAAAAACATTAACATGAGGCAATAATTTTGAGTAATGATGACATTTTTGACATCTTGACACCATCTAAAAGAATCAGTGTACACCTTATGCCATCCGGCAAGTAGCCAACCAATTCAAAGATTTTTGGGGCATCTTCTAGGTTTGATGATATATGGTAACCATAACGTAAATGGAATAAGGTGATGAAGTTTGTGGGAATGATTAAAAATGATCCATCTTAGCACTTGATGTGTGTATTCCACCCTGGTAGAGATGTTCTTAAAAAGATATAAAAGGATCTCAAACTAGGTGATCAAAAGAGGCAAACTTAGTGCAATAAATCTCTATAGAATTGGTTTTAAATAAAATGTAATGGCCACCATTAGATCTAAGAATAGCTCAAATTCCATGAAGAATTCGATTGTATACACCCAAGCTCACCTATGAGCCTCTAGGCCATTAAGTATAATGAATTAAGCATATACTCTAATTTAAGTGTTATGAACTTTGTTTAATTTGAACCATGATGAATGATAAAGAATGGTTTCTTTAAATCATTATGTTTGGTTATACATCTATGAATTGCTATTGGAATGTGAAATAATTATTATACTATTAGCATTTTCAATATATGTATGTTATGTTCATATGAGATTTTAGTTCTTGATGTTAATGGTGTCCCTATATTAAATGATGGCATCATCACAAAACTATAAAGTATGAGCATAGATCTTGCACCAAGTACTTTTTCCCTTGATAAGAGCATGATCCTCGATTATGTATGAATTAAAACTTATCCTTTGACCTTTTAAGTGTTGATATGACTTGAGGCTATAGTTAAACAAAGGCTTGTACCTTTATGACTTTAAAACTAGTCCACCTAAATGCTTGTGCCTATAGACTACCAGGTTTATCCCATGAAAGGTTTATGCCTATGAATCTACTTGAAACCTTCTTAGAATTGACTAAGTCTTATAATTTATAACTTACACCATGGCACAACTATCCCAACATGGACCCTAGTTCTTTCTCTACTACACTTTGGGTGAGTGCATAAGGCTTGTGCCTTATGTGAATTGATGCTGGCATAGCTGAGTGTAAAATGTTGAGCATATAAATACAATCCCATGTTTATTCCTGGTTGTAATAATTTAAGACCTAACTAAGAAAACCTTGATTTTACCTGATGTGACTTTTCTATAACATTTTGACTTCATTGATGAGACCCATGTTAAATTTATTATTATAATGGTGTAGTATAATGATGTACCAAATCTCCCTCAAAAACATTGAGTTTTGGTTGCAATAAGTGTAATATAGCTTTGCACTAAAGCATATAACCTACAAAGGGAAAAAGATGAGAAAGTGGGTTCAACACAACCTATATGATGCTCTGTATGAGGTTTTTTTCTATGAGTTTCCTAAACATGTGTACCAATGGTTGGTTGCATATTTAACCCACTAAATAAATAATTATGGATCATGATATGAGTGTATGAAGGAGTGCCTAGAGAGGCTTGAGACCCTAGATTTCACTTGGACTAGAGAAATAGATAAATGGTGGCAAAGAGCATTGAATAGTTACATTCTTGAGTATAAAGTTTCAACATACTCATGCCTTGAGGAAGCAAAGTACTAATTTTTGCATGAACCTAAAGGCATGTTTGGGAAGGAATTTGGTGTAGATCTCAAAAATCTAATGGTGGAATATGGATTTAAGACTTTGGGGATTGAAGGCTAAATTCCTTTCATATATGAGCAGTGCATAGGGGGAAAAGGGGGATGTGTAGGTGAAGTGTTATGGAAGGGGATGAGTAGATTGACACTCAAGAGCTCATAAGATAGACCTATAACAAGAGATGATGTAGGATAATAGAATATCTAAAACCTAGAAGTGCTGAGAGAACCTATAGTGATCAAGAAGGGTATGGGGAAGTATCTCTTGAAATGCAATAGTACGTGGATGAGATAAACAATGAAGTAATGAAAAAATATTAGTATTTGATAGGTTTGGAATCTGATGGGTTCCTACAAGATTTGGTAACCAAATAAACAATTGACATGACTACCCCCTTTGAACATGGCACATGTTCATGCACTGGATCCCACACTTGAAGAAATCACCCTATTATCAACATAGATTTTAAATGTTTTATAGACGTAGAGTTTAATTTTATAATTGAATAAATTATTCAATATAAGGAGGTGAGCATAATTACCTCTAGACCAGTATTTTTTAGCTCTCCACAATAGAACTTGAGTGAAAATATACTAACTCAACCAATATCAACAACACAAAGTGGGCAATAACCCTTAAGAAATGGTCTATCACCATAAGTAGTACACCTTTGATATCAATGGTGATAGTAGTAATGATTAGACTAGTGCCTAACCCAATAGCTAGAGGATTCAGAGGACCACCACTAAGATAGATGCTAGGATCACAAGAACCTAAGATCCCAACTACCCCCCGCACAACGAATCTATTACAAACTGGCCATAAACTTGTTAGAGTATCACATCATGGAAAATGCCATAGAGCATGTGTTGAAGTGTGAACTATAGTGGTCTTAGGGCATAACCTAATTGAATTTCAAGGTAACCCACTTCATGACCACTCTTCTTGATCATGCCTATACTTGGTATATGAAATTTGACCCTAACCAGGTTATGGTTGACTATAACACCCTGATGGAGGCATTCCTAAAAGAATTTAACATACTATAGTTTGAATAGTATAGAATCATCATGCTCAAAATAAATTACCCAAGGACTCTCAAAAAGTGTGCACATATATAATGCAAAGTTTAAAACTCTCCTCTTAAAGCTCCCGTATGATATTCACCCTTCCCAACATAAATAGTGGTTCATTGAGGGGTTTATAGTGTCATTTTGAAGAGAACTTTCCATGAAAACTTTTACAAACCCTCACAAATAAATTTAAGCCATGCTTAGAGCCAAGGTATTCAAAAGTGTAGATACCAAGATCAATCCATTTATGGAGGTACATATTACATCAATGGCCTCCCAGCTCCAAAATTTTACTGCTAGCTCATCATAATATGTTTGAAGTGGATTATGGTGCATTGAATGTGAAGCTGAGGGCCATAATAGGAATAATTTCCCATGAAGGAATATGTGCACATTACTTCTAAGCTATGAATTCTATTGAGAGACACATGATTTTCAAATTTGCCTTTTGTTATAATGTGCTAACCAGATCAACACAACCATCTATTATTGATTGTATAATGCTTACACCCATATAATGGTTAATTTTTAAGTGATTGAAGAGATGCAAAAGAATATAGAGAGAGGTTCAAGGTAGGCCACTAGAATATTTGGAGGGTAGACTAACTAAGGAAATGAAGGTTAAAATTAGTAGAATATAGGATTTAGAATGTAATGAGGTGCCAGAGGGTGAGGTAAAGGATGTAGTGGTGGAAGGATCGCACCTCATTCATGTTATAAGTATGGCTTGATAGAGCACTATCAACATGAATTTCCTAAACATCCACATGTGGGTATTGTTGAAGGTCCCATAAGGTCAAGGAATTCCCTAAACTATACAAAATGTTGACCTAAGGTAGGCTTGACATAGACAAGGGTGTTAAAATGATCAATAATGAGCTTAAAATGGAGAAGTGGACCCTAAAGGCATAACCAAATTGTACATAGATAGTCAAAGTGTAGGTAACTAATCATAGTGGATTCACCACTCAGCTACTAGTTGTGCCAATACTTGAGTTATAATTAGATTATATGGATAAGGGTCGTAATGAGCACATAACATGGCTTGAACCCAAAGCTATGCCATACCTAGACCTAGTGTACCAATAATATGTCTTAAAGTAGGCCATGAGTGTAATCTAAAACCTAAAAGGGAATATCTAATTAACATGAGATCTAGAATCATAGGTTTTTACCACCTGAAAGAAGTAGGATAACTAGGATGTTGAGATACAAGAATTAGCAGAGATCTTGCACCTCCTACAAATAGAGGGGATGCTACCTATATTAAAGAACTTGCTCTTGAAGCATGCAAGGAAAAATCAAGTTGATGTCACATTCCATGCATGGAAAGTGAATAAGAAGTTTGGCATACACAAAATGTAGAGTATGACCAAAAAATCCTTGTAGATAGAACTATTGATGGATGGTATGTTTGTGAGGTCCTTATAGACATAGGAACTGAGGTCAACATCTTGACCAAGAATGCCTAGGATAAAATGGGTAGGCCAACATTGAGGCCTTCCCCCATGTACTTTTCATGGCCTAGAAATTCCAAGCACAACCTATCATAATTATGAAGAGCACAATTGTAGATATCATAGATGTCAACTTATGCATTGAATTTGAAGTGTCCAAGTTGGTAAAACAAGACAAATACCCAATGATTCTAAGAAGTCCATAGTGCTATGAAAACAAGGTAGATATGTGATTTGAGAAGTGCTACATGAATTTTGAGAATGGAAAGGAGAGGGTAGTTATACCCCTCTCAAAATACTAATAACCCCCTATGTCAAGGGTGTGGTCCTCAAAGATGAAATCAACCACATACATAACATCATGGCACAAGGCATTGAGATTATAAACCCTATTGATCAAGGATTGATTTCTTAAGAAGATGCATAATTAGCCTCAGACATCACCAATTTTACTTGCAACTAATGGGTCAAGGAAGAATATGAAACCACTATTCAAAGGTGTCTCTTGGTATGCATGAAGGCACCAAAACTAGTAAAGATAGGCTAGGTCCAAATTGATAGGACTTATAAAAGGTGGGTCCCTTATGACAAGAAGGGAAAGAGATTATTTTTACTTAGTAAGGAAATTTTTTTGGCACTCCCAAGATATGAAGGGATAAATACTATGGAAGAGTATGTCTGTGACCTTGAATAATACATCCCAAAAGAGGTGGATGGAATGGGTGCACTGGTGTATATATTGAAGAGCATTATTGCTCATTAGTGGGCAGTACAAAGGCCTAGCTTTCCAACTTGGTAAGATATAAAGGCATCTATTTGCACTAAATTCAAGAAGAGTAATGAGAACCTAGAGATCTCAACCTACTTTGGAAACTCTAGCCCTATGGTGCATGTGCACCTTTGTAAAGAAATTTAGACTATCTATAGTGAAAATGCCCTGAGGTATCTATGGGCGCACACCTTTTATAGGACCTTAAAGACTTGTGTGTGATCATGTCATGTTTTTAATGAGATGTACTATGATACAACTAATTATGATGCACTTAAGGAGAAGTTTATCCATACCTTATCCTTTTCTTCACAAAATCTTTAACTGATTGAGCCACTGTAGATAGTTCAAAGGTCAGTATTTGAGGACACTAAAATATGGGAGGAGTGCTTGAAAGACATGCTTGGTGAAAAGGGGTTGGCACTCCTAACTTTATTTAAATATCAAACCCTCAATAATGATTCTATGATTAAGATGATGAAACATCAAAGGCAGGTAAATGGACACTTTTGATAGGCAAGAGGAAGTTAGTACCCCAAATTGAAGATAACACCCCAAAAGAAGAATATCTTACCCATCTTCTTATAGAAATAAATGAGGTTAGAAGACAAGTCAAGGATTCATACTAGGAGAAGAATGAACCTTAAAGCACATTGCTAAAAATGATAAAGGTAGATATCAACTCAAAAGGAGAACCAAAAATTGCTACTTTGGGCACCTATTGGTCTGATGTATAGCTAGCACTCATTGTGGACCTCCTAAAGGAATTATAAGATTTGGTACCTTAAAAATATAGAGACATAAAATATATGTACCCATCCCTTGGGAAGATGATCATTAAGTTATTCTATGGTGTAAGACCTATTAAGAAGTGACCTTATAGGATGAATCCCAATCTTCATAGTAAGGTCAAAATAGATATTGATGGTATACTAGCCATAAGAATCATCTAACCTATACAAGAATCTAAATGGGCTAACCCCATGATGATCAACATCAATAAGGATGGGTGCATATAGATTTATGTTGAATATAGATTTTTGAATGCCAACTACATAAATGACCCCTTTCTAAATGCATTTATTGATGAAATCTTGGATGACATCATAAGTTGTGAGATATACACTTTCACTAATAGGTTCTCAAGATACCATCAAGTCTAGATTGAGGAGGAGGACAAGCCCAAAGCTACCTTTTTGATAGAATGGGGTTGTTTCACATACAACATGATGCCCTTTGGACTAAATAATGCACCATCTATATTCTTCATAATGGTGATCACCACCTTTAATAAATTCATTCACAAGTTCATCCAAGTATACTTAGATGATTGGACTATGTATGGGTGAGTGAAGGATCATTATGACAAATTATGCCTAATGTTTAAAATATGTAGGTAGTTTTAGATTTATTTAAACCTAAATAAATGTGTTTTCACAATGCCATTTAACACTTTACTCAATCACATCATCTTCAAGGATGCTTTGATCATTAATCTAAAAAATATCACCATCATCCTTTAGCTCCAAACCCCATAATGTATAAGGATGTTCTCACCTTTTTTGGCCATTATAGAAACTATAGGAAGTCCATAAGGAACTATGCCAAGATTGTAGTGTTGATAGAAGAGATCTTGTGAAAGGATGGCCCATTATATTGGGGCATGGTATAGGAAGATGCATTTGAGATCTTGAACCTCAAATTGGCAAGTAAATAGATATTGTAATTTCTTGACTAGATAACTCCCTTCCATGTCCATGTTAATGTATCTGGTACTACAATTAGTACTATTATAGTGTAACCATGTGAAGGAAAAATGGACTATCCCATTTCTTTTGTAAGTAAAAAGCTAGCCAAGGCATAACAGAACTATGCCATAACTAATCATGAGGTGCTTACCATGGTCTATGCCCTACACAAATTTCATCAATATTTATTAGTGACCCTTCATCTTTTTCATTGATCATGAGGTGCTTAAGTACCTAAAAAACAAACCCATTCTCTATGGTTACATTTGTAGATAGATTTTTTTGTTTCAAGAATTATAGTTCTCTATTGTGGTAAAACTTGTAAAATAAAACTTAGGTCAAGTCCATCTATCCCACATCAACTCTAGTGACGTGGCAGTGCTTATTTAAGATGATATGTTTGATGTGAAGCTTTATAGATTTTAGCACATCTCTGAGCACTTGGTAGAGATTTCCATATTTGTAACATATGAGTCTGTACCCTATATAGGGTTAATTTTAATATATCATATTAGAAACCCCCTTAGTTTTATTTAAGTAAATCATATTCATATCCTTGGTGAATTTGAAATTTTCAAAAAAAATCATCTTCTTATGTTTTCTGTACAGTTGTCCATCTACATAGTTAAAACATATAGGTTGTGGGATAAATTTAAAAATAATATAAAAATTTTCCTAAAATTTAATATTATTACATATTTGGATTCCTCTCAAAGAGCTATGCAATTTCAAAAAAAATCATCTCAGACTGAGTCTATATGCAAACTTTATGGCCTCCAAAAATTATTGCTCAAGTGCATCACATCATTACATCAAGTGACAACAATATATTGACTTAAGGAACTATGTGACATGATATGATGAAAATTTTGGATTCTTCTATAAAATATATACAATTTTTAAAAAATTTTATCTCAAACCAAGTTCATATGCAAATTTTATGACCTCCAGAAGTTGGTACTCAGTTGCATCACATCATGTCATCAGGCGATGGCACTATGTCACTCAGTAGTAATATGTCATGTGATATAACTATGTCACCTAGAAGCATGATAAAATTTATATTATTCTCAAAAAATATACAATTTAAAAAAAAATACTTAACTCGAGTCCTATGCAAAAGTTATAACTTCCAAAAGTTGTTTAGTTGCATCACAACATGTCATCGGGCGACAACATGCTATCGAGTGATAACATATTATCAATTAGAAACATTCTATAGAATGGTAGCATGATGCCAAGTAGTATCATGATACTGAGCAATAACATGAATCTAAGTGACAACATCATGATGCTTCTGGGTGACTACACCATGATGTAATCAGGCAGTATCAAATGCCAAATTTATAAGGCCGTAACTTTTATATACAAACTCAGAATGAGATGATTTTTTTAAAATTGCATCTCTATTCAATATGAATTTGAATATGAAATAATATTAAGGTTTATGAAAATTTTTGAAACTCTTTTTTATTTATCACATAACCTATTTATCAGGCAACCTTAATATTCAACATGGTAATGAGGTAAAGAATGAGACTTGGATGGTAACCCCTATGAACATATGTACTATATATTTAAGGTGAATTATATGGATGCCCCCATAATTATTATAAAATATTCAAGAGATGACTCATAAAAAATTTACATTCTAAAAATTTAGGTGAATGGGTTCTATGTACTACTCATAAAAAAACACCAAATACAATTTACCAAAAAGTGAATATTCGAGAATTAACAAATATTCACCACTAAAATTTTTCTTAGCCCCAGACCATAATAAATAAAGAGACAAAATAGCTTGTAGTTTATGTTACCCCATTTCAACTCATTGGTGGGGCACTATACAAGTTGATTTTAGATGACATCCTACATCGATGTGTCTTATAGTAAAAATAGGACTCAAGATTGCAAGAGGTACATGAAGGGATTATTGGAGGCAATTGTGCTTGAGACACTATGGTGTGAAAAGTACTAAAATTAGGCTTGTGGTGGCCAAATATCTTATAGGATGTAAAGTATTATGCCAAAACATGTGACATATGTAAGCACATGAGAAATCCTAACCACCAAGATGAGATTACTCTCATTCTCATCCTTGCTCAAGCTCCATTCAAAAAATGGGCCATTGACTTTGTTGGGCCTATTACTCCCATTTTGAGGTGAATAGGTGAAAGATACATTTTGATGGCCACATATTAATTTACCAAGTGGGTTAAGGTAGTTCCAACCAAATATTAAACAACCACTACCACATTAAGGTTTATTTGGGAGAATAACATCAACCACTATGGATTCCCACTTAGCTTAACCAACAACCATGACATGCACTTTATCATTAAAACTATTCAGATCCTTTTGAAAAATATATAGTGACACAACATAAGATGACACCTTGTCATCCCTAAGCAAATGGTACCACTGAGGCATTTAATAAGATATTAGTAACATGCCTCACAAAGATATGTGATGTTAGTTATAAATATTGGGATTATCATGTCTTTATGGTATTGTGGGCCTATCACACTACATACAAGTACTTGAATAAGGTTACACCATTCCAACTGGTGTTTGGCACATAGGTCATTCTACCCATGGGATTTTTAGTTCCCTCATTATGCATAGTGTATATTGGTTGAATGGATGACCAAGAATCCTTGAGCGCATGCCTAGAAGACATGAAGAATTTGGATAAGACACATGCCAAATCAAGATGGAGTCAAAAGGTAGTGAAGGTGTGCCATAATATATGACATGAAAATCATATCAAGCATAAGGTACTTACTAAGGGATCATTGGTCTTGATATATGACTCAAAGTACCTCAAGCACCTAGACAAGTTGTAAATTAGGTGGATGGGACCCTATATCATCCACATCATATTGGATAATAGTGCATGTAATATGTGCATGTTGATAGTTGAAATTATCCCTAGGTATTTCAATGGTAACATATTAAATCACTATATTCAATAGGATGGAACTTGTACCATCAAGAATAGACTTTCTAGTTACAAGTTGGTTGCTTTACGTTGACCATAATAAGATTTGGTTCAAGATAAATCTTTCCTTATGTTTGTTTGTATTAGGGGAATAAGTAGAGAACTTTCTATCTTGTTAGATAACTATTTTAGCACTTACACACATAAACCCATTTGGGTGAGCTGAGCATGAATGCTCTCTAAGTTCTTGAGGCTAGACATCTAAGTTTTTGAGTATGTGAAGTTTTCCAGATTTAGAAAGACATGAGTACAAGTTGAAAAATAGAATCTAGAAAAGATTCTAGTGAATTAGAAACTAAGAGATAATGAATCATTAGAGGACCAGTGTAAGGATTTTTATGGGGTAGGGAAGGCTGCAGCAAAAATAGATGAAAGTGCAAAAAATCAACCAAGGAATAGAAGCATGCTTGAAAGGAAGTGCAATATCTAGGAGAGATGGAGCCAAGGAGGCTAAATAACATGCATATGAAGTATTATGCTCAAGTTTCCATAAGAAAGGTAAAGGTCACACCAAGGGGAATGAATTGCAAGAGAGAAATCATTGAGATAGTTAGCACCAACCCAATAGTCAATGGGAAGTGACCGTTTGAATCACTAGTCACTTCACCAAATACACCGTTAAGAAAATTTAATATGGTGATGGTGGAGGCATAAATATCCATAATAAATATGAATGTGGCTATGTATTTTTACATTTTGTATGGTTTTATCAAAATTTAAGATATCCATGCATCACCATACCATTACTCACCATCTATTAATGAGGTAGATGAAACTAAGGTATAAAGAGGAGAATGAAAGATTGTAATAGATTATAAAATTTATGTGAATTTAAAATAGAAAAAAATCTAACCCAGGGTTAAAGCTAGCGAAAATGAGAAAATTCTACCATAATGAAAACCAAGCATGCACATCCACTAAGCAAGAACGATTGAACTTAGACATAGATTGTGTTCTATTTGGAATTGAATAGAAGGCACGTAGAAGAAGAATTGTGAGAAAACCAAATAATATAAATTATACAAAATGCCATGGCTACCATTAATGGTGTTGGAAGCTCAAGAGCTGAAGTTGTAATCATAGACTCCAAGATTATGAGGAAGCATAAAGCAACATTAAGGGCTTCAAGAAGATCAATTGACCACATTGTAATAGTAGCCAATTCAAAATGGGCAAGAAAAGGTTAAATTTAGGTCCACCAGAGCCACAAAAAGTATGCCAAGAAAGCATAAATAATAAAATAATTAGCCACTATGCATAAAAAGGTACAACTAGTATAAAGTGTTAACATCATAGTGGTAGACTTGGAACTAAGTGCAAAGCTTACTTATAAAGAAACATAGTTTCCCCTGAGGTCATAATGGGGGAGAAATGGGTGTCTTTCACTCACATGTGAATATTAAAGGAGTATAACCATCACACACTAAGCAATACATAAGAACTCAACCAAGACTAGATGGTTGATATAGGAAAGAAGACCAAGGTAGGCACACCACTATTTGACATATTTATCTGAGATAAGTTGGCAATGATAGATACAACCCAATTATATGAGTTACCAAGCTTTGGCAAGCTAGAGGAATTGGCATAATTCCTCCTCTCGTGCATCCATGGTAATAGGTTATATTTCAAAGGAGGTGTATATAGATCTTGATGTTCCTGATCAATAAAATCATAGGGATCCTAGGCACAAGGACTGACATCCATGAAATGATGGATGATGATGCAAATGTGGAAAGGGTTGTAAAACTCTTGGGTTACTACAATGCAAGGTTTACGTTACATATTAAGAATATATAGGACCCTAACATGAGGGCCATGGTGCACCTGGTGATCTTTGAGCTTTGTCTTAGTAGCCACTAGTTTGATATCAACAATACTTACTTGTGCATTACCCACCACATGATACAAGGGGAAAATTTCAACATTTCCAAGTTTATTGTAGAGGAGATTATTAAGAATGTACTAGATTTACACAAATCATGTAAGACATTTAGGTGGGGGTCCATTTTTATATTGATTATGATAGAATATATTGGCATACTTGATGATGATGATTATAACCTTTGGGTGTTCCCACTACATAATGACTCTCCAACATTAAAGTACCAAGACTTCATCTACCTACCCAACTTCTCCCAAAAGTTCAAGATGAGAGTATAAGGGTGGTGTGACCGATACATTACGGCATTTGGATTGAATGTTTCATCTCGTAGGAGCTCCCCCATCACATGGTAGGAATGATGACCTTCACCATCATGAAACACTTCTATGTAGTGTACATGGTGCTCATAAATGGAAACCTATTCGATTGGATTGAGCTACCTTATGCATTTTTTTCCAAATATTTCATGGTGGTGCTAATGAGGCTTCTTAATTTACATTATCTAGAGATCTAGGTGAAGGATATGAACCAAGAAAGGAGTATATTGAGGCACCAATATGTGCACTTAGGAGAAAAGGCCACTAAATATGAGGAGGATGACTTTGACTGAATGAATCTCCATCCCCTATAAAGGGAAATTATAATTGGATGCATCTTTAATCTATATTATGAAATGAATCCATGTAAGAAGGGCACCATTATGGAAAAAGATGATGATCACCCCTTTTTGATAGGTGATGAAGGGAAGCCAATGCTGAAGATATATGAGAAGACCCCCTAAAAGAAGTGGGGAGAGACACTTGAGGAGATTGAGGAGTGCATCAAGTTGAATATTGCCTTTGGTGAACAAGATAAACCTCTAGCTCCTAAGAAGTGCACAACCTTCGCACTATATACTACTTCCTCTAATAATAAGTAGAAAAAGAAGAAGTTTAAGGGACTAGTTGTGATCACAAATATAACTTTGGTAGAAATGGAAAAGCAAGAGACCCTCATGCACATGCTAGAGTAAAAAACTAAGGAAGAAAGTGTAGGGACCTACATCATACAGGTTGAAGAGGAAGAGTAGTTTAACACCAAGGATATTTAGGAGGCCCTCCAAATCATTAAACCATTATAATTGAAGAGAAAGAGGAGACAATGAGCTCATCATCTAGTGAAGAACCCTCCACACCACCTCCATAGATAGAAGATGATAAAAGAAGGGTGTGGAAGAAAATGTGTTTAAGTGATGTAGACATTGATAAGGTGCTAACACTTGAAGAAAAGCATAGATTGGCCTAGGAAAAAGTAGAGAAGACAAAAATCTCCTCGTCTAGAGAAGAACCCTCCATACATTCTTCATGAATAGAAGAGGAGAAGAGAAGGGCATGGAAAAAAATGGGCCATAATGAGGAATAAATTAAGATGGAATTGGCACTTGAAGATAAGCATAGATGTGCAAAGGAAAAGGAAGTGACCAAGGTAGAAAAGGTCAAGAATGGTCCTGTAAGTATAGGACTATACATTGAATCATCCAAAAAAGAACCCAATGTCCCTATCAAGAAAATAAATGAATCTTCACAACAGGCATGCCCAAGTAGTGAAGGGGTGCCTAAATAAAAGGAAGGTGATACTGGTGCCTCAAAATATCAAATGGAGACACCCAAAGAACCTTGATAAGAACAAGGTAAAGATGGCATCAAGGGAATAAACCTAGAGGTAAACATTGATAAACCCTAGGAAGAAGAAGCGTATGAAGGGAAAAATTATGAGGAAGTACCCCTTAAGGAATAAGAAGATGACTCCTCTGGGGAAAGTACCTAATAAAGTGGTGGCGCAAGTGAATAAGAGAAAGAGCAAATAGATTTGGTCATCATCAAAGAGGATAATGTAGAGTTGAGCATAAGAGAAAAGGTGTAGAAGGGGTCAAAGGATGAATACTTTTACATGTTTAATACCATGCCCCATGAAGCCACCAAAACTAGGATGTGAAAATAATGTGTGTTTGTATTTGATCACTACATGGATGAGCCTCATTTTGAGGCACCTCAAAAGGCTATATTGGGTGTAGAAGATCCTGAGGAGGGGCATGACTCCCTCTTCATAAACCCTCATAATATAAACCTAGTTTAGTTTTGGAATGCACTTATTAGATTGGCCACTAAGGATGTGCACAAAAATATCATCAATGATGGCAGGGAAAGAAAATGGAATAAACTCTACAAATAAGTCAAAGATGAAGTATAACCCATAAAATTCAAATTTTAGTAGCTATATGAGTATATAGAGATGGCTGAACCATCCCTTTTGGTTGGCATGGATACTTTGAACCTCTATTAGGTTGATAAAATATGTGTGCTAGTGGAGAAAATGCTCCCAAGGATGAAACTAGAGCCAACACAAGAAGAGAAAGAAGAAGATTCCTATACCATGCTACATAAGGAGCTTATTAATAAGCTTAAAGAGGTGGATGACCTCTTTTTGAATCTATAGGAGGGTGTAGATGTAGTCGATGCCATCTTCATGAGCTTATCCAACTAGGTGTTATTCATATACACATGTATCAAGAAGGTAAAGGAGGAGAAGGAGAAGTTGATGGTGTAGGTGTACTTTGAAAGTAGGTCAGAGTGCACACAGATCATGGGGAATGTAAATGTGCTAAGAACCCAAATAAAGGACCAAGAATAGAACCTAGAAGCACTCTTCCACACTTTATAGACTAAGGCCTATGAGTAAGAAGTAATCATAGATGGGGGTGTGATAAAGGCTAAGGCAAATCTAGAGGCCTTCAAAAAGGATATGGACAAGATTAGCATGACTGCACTTAGTGCAGCCTCCACCCAAATAGACAGTGCATTGAAGAAATAAATCTTGCCATAAAGGGATTTAAGGAGTTCAATACTAAGCTTAAGGAGAGTGCACTCTAGTTTTGCACACCCAAGACTTTGATATCTTAGTCTAAGGATGGACTAAATTTTTTTTATGGAGTAATATTGGGCCCCTTATTTTAGTATGTAAGGATTCTTGCCAGCATGATAGACACATCAACATAAGGCAATCATTTTGAGTAATGATGATATTTTTGACATCTTGACACTAGTTGGAGGAATCAATGCACACCTTACACCAATTGGTAGGTGACTAACTAATTCTAAGATTTTTGGGGCATCTTCTAAGTTGGATGGTACATGGTGACCATAATGTGAAGGGCATAAAGTGATGGAATTGGCAAGAATTATTACAAAGGTTCTAGATCGGCACCCAACATATGCACTCCACCCTGGTAGAGATGTTCTTAAAAATATATAAAAGGAGTTTGAACTAGGTGATCAAAAGAGGAAAAATTAATGTAGTGAAGCTCTAGAGAATTGGTTTTGTATACAGTGTAATGGATTCCATTAGATCTAAGAATAGAAAAAATGCCATAAAGGCTCTACTTGTATATGCCCAAGATTGCCTATGATCCTTTGGGCTATTAATAAGAATGAATAAAGAATATACTCTATTTTAAGTGTTATGAAATACGTTTAATTTAAATTGTGATGAATGTCAAAGAATGGTTTCCTTAAAACAATATTTATAATTATACATCTATGAATTGATATTGGAATGAGAAATAATTGTTATAATATTGGAATTTAAATATATGCATGTTATGTTCACATGAGATTTTGGTTCATGATGTTAGTGGTGTCCCTATAGTAAATGATAGCATTATCATAAAACTATAGAGTATAAGCATAGATCTCATGTCAAGCACTCTTTCCCTTGTTAAGAACATGAGCCTAGATTATGTATTAATTGGAACTTATAATTTGACCCATCAATCATCAATATAATTTGAGGTTATAGTTAAATAAAGGCTTTTGCCCTTATGACTGTAGATTTAGTCCACCTAAAGGCTTTTGCCCTTATGAATGTAGAATTAGTCCACCTAAAGGCTTGTGCCTATAGACCACTAGGTTTAACCCATGAAAGTCTTACACCTATGAATCTACCTGAAACATTATTGTAATTTACCAAGTCATAGAATTTATGACTTGTGCCATGGCACAAATAGCCCAATGTAGGCCCTAGTTCTTTCTCTGTTGTGGTTTGGGTGAGCACATAAGGCCTGTGCCTTATGTGAATTGATGTTGATGATTTCAAGTGTAAAATGTTGAGCACAAAAATATAATACCATGTTTTCTCCTAGTTTTAATAAGTAAAGTCAAGACCAGACTAAGACAACATTTCTTACACCTAACATGACTTTTTTATAATAGTTACATATACATATTGCTCTAAAAACCCTATTTTTCATGATTTTTTGTGTTTTTTAGGTGTTCTAAGAAGGGGAGAAATTAAGAATAATTATATAAGGTAATTTTATACTTTTAATAACTACTCAAGCTCAAAAAATTTCATGAGAGTTTCTTAAAGTGGCCAAACTAAGCACATTTTTCAAGGCAATCCTAAACAGGCTCAGAATAGGCCTATGAAGCAAGGTGGTTTCATGGTTTGCATACCTCCATAGGGCCTTATGACCCTAAATTTGGTATGGAGGATGGTATTATACCAAGTAAAGTTAATAAAATTATTTTTTCTAGTTTCACATGTTTGGATGGTCATTTGGGCAAGATTTCTCTTTCTAGGCCTAGGAGTGCTAATTAGGCCTAATTGGAGAAAAAATGGAGGAAAAGGAGTAATTACACTTTGATTATAATCATAAAATTATATTTGGAGATGTAAGGTGATACATGGTACTAAAAAATGTTCCCATGTTTCCAATTTAGTTTGTGCAATCTCTTAGACAAGGAGATTTTTTAGGTTTTAGGGCTATAAGGAAAAGGTGTTAAAGCAAACAAAATGAGTAAAATGATGTCTTTTAGACTACGCAATGGATCCAAATGCTTTGTTAAAGGTATGTTGTTATGATAATAATATATAAATGGTGGAATATTTATTTTTCTAATTCAAAACTTGTTGATGTATGTTCTTATTGTTTATGTTGTGGCATAGATATTATCATTGATGTCAAGGTCAAGATTGATGTCATTAATGTCAAGGTCAAAGTTGATGTCATGCATGGTGAAGTGGTATATGATAATGAGTATTATAAAAATATATAATTTGAATTGAACCTATTTTATCTCCATTGAGAGATAATTTTAAGGCAACCTAGTAATTTTTTTGAGGTAGATGACATTTCAAGGTAAAAATCAAGATACAAGGTAAGTATACTTTTGAGCACTACTCTTAAAGAGCATTGTCATATCATGAGCATGTGTATGAAGATAGTGTTCTAGTAATATGGATAAAAATAGGTATGACTGATGTTTAAGGATTCCCAAGCATGCATATGGAGTTTTGAAACGCTCAAGAAAGTTTCAAGGTAAACCTTCAAGGGTAAGGTCTTAAGCCTAGGCATGCAATCAGACTAATTTGAGACCTTGCTTGACCTAATAAGGAGTATTGAGGTGTTATCAAGGTTTATGAAAAATTAAAATAAGTGGTAGATCATGTGATAATATTTTTAACACTATGTAAACATGTTTATAAGTTAGATAATCTTTAAGTGGATATTTTAAGGCCAGTTCATGGCTTATTCATTTGCATGAAGAGACCTAATGAGAAGGCATAGGCTTGGTAGCATGATGAAGAGAATAGTATGATGATTATGAGAAGAATATTTTTAGTCTATGATCATGGTATGGGGTTATATGATGTGATTATTAAGTTTTAAGAGTAGTGCAAGTGGTTTTAAGGTATGTTCAAGCTCTAAGTCAGTTTAAGGCCTAATGTTCAAAGAGACCTAATATGGCATAATAATGGGTAAATTTTATTTTTCAAGGTGTTATAGATCATGAAATTTTTTTCATAGATATGAGAGTTTGTTTCAAGTCCATTGGTAAACTTTCAAGGTCTTGAGTTGAAGAAGAAAACATGAAAAGTGGTTTTGAGGTTTTTTGTATACACAAAATGAGGTCTTACAGACCCGAGAAGGATTTTCTAATGCTCTTTGGCATGTGAAAATTTTGAATGATATCATAAAAAGTTAATGGAAGTTGGGTAAGGATCTTATCTCAATTTTCAAATCATTATTTTCTATATTAAGACCCCAAGCTTTATGAATGATCATTAAGATAGTAAGGTGGCCTTGACCCTCTGTAAAACCCTAACAATGATTTGATATGAAAGATATTGATAAAAATTTCTCAAAATGAATTAGATGACATAATTTTATGATTGTATAATGTAGAGGAATCTCACAAGTACCTATAGGTGGCATTTTTCAGTTAGAAGAGTGAGTGGAATCTACAAGAAACCCCTTGTTTCTTAGATTTTTGATATAGCAAGCAAAAAGACTAGTTGAGCATATGAAAGTGGTTAGTTTGAGGTTTTTTTCCTTGTATGGTAGATAAATGATGTTGGGGTTCAAATGTGAGATTATAATGGTTATAATTAAATCATGTGTGAAGTGTTTAATCATTTTATGGAGTCTCAAGATGTTCTAAGATGGTCAAGGTGAAAGGTGTGCTTTGAGAAGGCCTAATTACATTAAGTCTCTATTAAACCTAATGATGGTTTTGGTCATTATGAGTGGTGACAAACCTATGTAGTGATTTTTTATCTTATTATTTTTTTTTGATATATTCAAAGTGTGATCCAAGTATGTAAAGGTTTGTGTCTGACCAAGGTATGTGAAATAAAGAGTCAGGAATAAGAAGAAGGTCTAATAGACATAATTTGACTAGTTAGAACATTGAGGAAATGAATGAATGAAATAGAAGTTTGGAAACTAGGTATAGGGATTTAAGAAAATAATATATGTGTGTTTAATATGTCATGAATTTATAAAATTTATTATATATATGATGATTAAGGTCATATGACCTAATTCTATCAAGAAAAGGGCTAGTTGAGCGAAGAGGCCTAATAGGTTGTTTGAGAAAGATAAAAGAGTGTGAAGAGTAGAATAAGGTGATAATAATGAATTGAGTGATAAATAGGTGTATACATGTTACTAAAGGCTATAGGTGGTTCATTTGGTGATGAGTCACCTAGGGGGTTGGTGCCTCTTTGTAAATTGGTGTTTGCTAAAGGACTAGTTGAGTTGGTGATTGATTAGTGAGTGGTTGGTGCCTCACTAAATCTTGATTAATTTCTTATAATACTATATTAAAATATGTTTTTTAGTGGGTTTTTATCCCCCATTAAGGTTTCCCACATATATCTTGTGTTCTTATGTTATATACTTTTGTGGATGCTTGTTTATGCATTATTTGATGTATGTGTTTGAATGAATGCTTCATGAATGATAAATAAAATTAAATGATTGTTTTAAGGCAAATAATTCAACCCCACACTCTCATTATATATACTTCCAAAAAAATTTATCAAATTAGATCCTTTGAAGTAGGCCTAATGGCCTTAAAGATATCCTAAGCAACCAAATATGGCTAGTCAAGCACAAGGTGGTTTCTCTACAAATAAGGCTCCATTATTCAATAGATCTAATTATGATTTTTAGAGTGTGATTTTGAGAAAATATTTTATGTCTCAAGGTCATCATTTTTTTAAATAATGTTTAGATAGATATTATGCACCCTCTATTCCCCTTACAGATACAATAGGTAAGAAGGCTAATGATAACAATTCAAAAGCAATGAATGGTATTCATTATGGATTATTAGAGGTAGAGGTTGTGAAGGTGATACACTATGTGTATACTAAATAAATGTGGGATAAGTTTAATACTAGCCATGTGGGAGACTCCAAGGTCAAGCTAGATAAATTACAAATCCATAGAAGATAGTTTGAAAGCCTAAGGATGAATGAAGATGAGAAGATTGTAGCCTACCTGTTGAGGGTTGATGAGGTGGTCAACATCATAAGAGGCCTAGGTGAATAATTGAAAGTGTCTACTATTTTTCAAATAGTTTTTAGATCTCTAACTCCTATGTTTTATTTTAAAGTGTCCGTTGTTGAAGAGATGCAAGATCTAGACAAGCTAGAGATAGATGGACTTAATGGCAACCTAACAACCTATGAGATGAGGACAAGTGAAGGAAGACCTAAAAAGAAGTAAGTTGTATTAAAGGAAGAAAATAATTCAAAATAGAAGAAGACACATGGTAATAAATTAAAATAAAATGATGTTTTTGATATTGATTATGATGAGTTGATATCTATGTTTGCAATAAATTTGAAAACTAGTTCAGGTAAATATAAGGGTAAGCTTCCCTTCAATTGATTTAATTGTGGAGAAATTGGAGACTTTGATAAAAATTTCCCTCATAATCATAATACAAATGATGATGAAGATAATTATGAAGGTCATGATGATGACAAGAAGTCTTATAGGTCTGATAAGAGAAAGAAAATCTTCAAAAAATATGATGACAAGAAAAAGTTTTTCAAGAATAAAAGAATCTTTTACACAAAATAAGACTATAGCTCATCTGATGAGAGTGAGAGAAGTGATCTAAGAGTGACCATGAATGTGTTGATCCTGATGTCAATGAAGTTATCTTTATGGCTAAGGAAGCAAACAATTCAAATCAAAAAGATTCCTTGTGGTTTGGAGGTACTTTTGGTGATTCAGTTGAAGAAGAAAATAAGGTAGACTTTGAGGTTGAGTTGATGAATGCTCTAGAAGAAATAAATATGGTGAAGAAAAATAATAAGATGTTGAGGTATCTTGTCAAATATTATGAGGAGCAAATTAGCTTGTTTGAAGAGAGATTGAGTAACAACTCTAAAGAACAAGAAGAAATAGTTAAAAAGGTGGAGACTCAAATTGATATTGTGACTGCAAACCTAAAGGCTAAAGAATAAGGATGTGCTAGCTATGTAACTAAAGTGGATTATTTGAGAGTTGAGTTGGATCAGACATAAAGTAAGATAAATTCCTTTATGAAGTTTTAAAAGAGTACCAATGATCTAGACAACATCTTGAGTAGTCAAAAGACTATTAATGATAAAATAGGTCTTGGTTTCAATGGAGACCAAAAGAAGAATACTAATTTGATCATAGAGATTAGACTTTAAAGGTCAATGGTCAATCAAGAAATGATGGTGCTAGTAGAATGAAGACTAATCTTATTAGGAGATCTAATGCTATAAGGTATGATAATCCTTTCAATGGTTATTGATATTCATGTAACTAATTTGGTCATAGAGAAAGGTATCGTAGAAGACCCTCCAAGAATAAATATGCATGTAACTATGAGGAGAATCATTAGTCAAGAATTATGGTTAATTGTATGTTTTCATCAAGAGGAATAATGTGTTTCAATTGTCAAAAAGTTGGTCATATTTCAAATTTTTGTAAACATGGATTCTCATGTCAAAACAAGAATATTGAGGCCCCTAGAGTGCAAGAAAGACAAAAAGACAATGAATGGAGATCAAAGGTAGCTAAGGTGAATGATGATCAATATGAAAGACCAAGTGGACTATTTTCCATGGTGGAGAATATTTTAGATGTAAATAAGTGCCAAAAATTCTCCTTATCATCTCAGGTTGTGGATAAAGGAGTCAAGACAAATAGACCATGTTAGAATCTTGCTCAAATGGATATTGAATAGGTCAAACCAAAGAGGCTATTCAATACTAAGAGGATCATGAAGAAATTTCATACTAGTGAGGACATGGAGATCTAGGAATCTCTTGATTTTGTGTTATTTTAGTACCCTAGAGAAGAGGTGACTCTATTAGGCTTCATGGAGGAACTCATCTAGTGAGTAAAAGCATGCATGATACTTGGTCTTAGGGGGAGATTTGTATTCTTTGTTTTAGATCCAAAGATCAGTCAATAGTCTATTAGAGGTATGATTACAAGAGATGGTTTACAAAGTATTTATATGTTGACTTGATCAAACCAAGTCATATTCATGATAGTGTCTGAATATCCCATGGAGATATGAGGATCAAATCATGCTCCAAAAGTAGGTATGCCAAGAAGATCTATAATAGTCATGAATAAATTTGAGTTGTGGATTAGACTATAAGACAAATGTCTTCGTGAATTCAATTGGTTGTGAAACTGATCTATGTTGAGGTTTGGAATTGGTTTCAAGAGCTTGATGTATGTTCACATTATTCATTTCAATGATTGCAATATCTAAAGATGCATTTGAGTGTATGAAGGCCTATGATGATTCATGCATAAGCTTAGGGGGAACATATCTATGTGTTGAGTTTTATTCAAATAGAGAGGATGATCTCATTTGGAGAGAAAAGGTATGTTATTATAAGTCCAAGGATCAGATAGTTATCAAGAGATGACCCTTTTCCATTAATTTCAAAGGGGGAGAAAGTTCCAGTTTGAGAGAAATGTCATCTTGAAGATATCTAGCTTGGGAAGATGAGAATGATCAGCTTTGTTTGATTTTTTGCCTTCATTAACAAAGGGGGAGATTATTTAAGTATGTTCATGTTACTGATTTTGTGGCATAATTATTGTCATTGATGTCAAGTTCAAGATGGATGTCATTGATGTCAAGGTTAAAGTTGATGTTATGCATGGTGAAGTAGTATGTGATAAGGAGTCTTATGACAAGAGAGAAATTAAAGGCAACCTATTATCTCTCTATTAAGAGATAATTTGAATTCAACCTATTAATTATTCTAAGGTTGATAACATGTCAAGTTCAAGATCAAGATACAAGGAAAACATACTTTTGAGCACTAGTCTTAAGGAACATTGTCATATCATGAGCATGTGTATGAAGATGGTGGTCTGGTAAGATGGATACACATAGGTATGAGTAGATGTTTAAGGATTCCCAAGTATGTATAAGAAGTGTTAAAACACTTCAAAAAATTTCAAGGTAAAATTTTAGGGGTAAGTTCTTAAGTCTAAGCATACAATCGGACTAGTCCTAGACCCTACCTGACCTAATAAGGAGTCTTGAGGTGTTATCAAGGTTTATGAAGAATGAAAATTAGTGGTAGATAATGTGAGAAGATTTTTTATACTATACAAACATATGTATAAGTTAGATAATATTTTATAGGATATTTTAAAGCCAGTTCATGGCTTATTCATTTGCATGAAGAGACCTAGTGAGAAGGCATAGGCTTGGTAGCATGATGAGGAGAACAGTCTGAGGATTGTGAGAAGAATATTTGTAGTATTTAAGCATGGTATGAGGTTTCATGATGAGTATTAAGTGTTGAGATTAGTGATATTGGTTTCAAGGTATCTTTAAGGTCTGTGTGACTGGTAGTTCAACGCCTAATGTGCAAAGAGACCTAGTATGACCTAATGAGTGGCCAAGTTTAGTTTCTAAGGTGATAGAGCTCATGAAATAATTATCAAAGGTGTGATAGGTTTTTTCAAGTGTGTTGGTGAAGTTTGAGGTCTTGAGTTGAATAAAAAACCATGAAAATTGGTTTTGAGGTTTTCTATGTATAGAAACTGAGGTATTACAAACCTGAGAAGGATTTTCTTATGCTCGCTAGCACGTGAAACCTTTGCATGAGATCCAAATAAGTTCATGGAAGTTGATGAAGGATCCTAGATCAAGTTTCCAAGTATTATTTTATGGATTAAAGGCCCAAGCTTTATGAATGATCATTAATATTGTAAGGTGTTCTTAACCCTTTCTAAAACCCTAACAATGACCTCATATGGAAAATCTTGATATTAATGGATCATAATGAATTATATGACTTATTTTGATTATTGGATCGTGACGATGACTCTCCCAAGTAACTCTAGGTGGTATTGGTCTATTAGAAGAGTGAGTGAAAGATATAAAAAATCCCTTATTTCTCAAATTTTTGATATAGCAGGCAAGTTTAACTAGGTCAAAACATGAAAATTATTGGATGATGATTGTTAGTTTTTGAGCAGGTTATAGACTTCAAATATGCTAAACCAATCATGGAAGTTGACCTATCACTAGAAAGGCCTAATGAAAAAAATAGTGAGAAAAATAGGTAGAAGTGGGAATGAGATTAGGGATGTGTTTCCATGGATTAGGGATGGATCCAATTACACTAGGTTATTTTTCAATACATATAAAACATATACCTAATGGACATAAGTTTTTATAAAGCTTGTGTATGAAAAACATTTGATCACAATCTGACTTGTCTAACACAGTGAGGTCTGTGTACAGTGAATCCATAAGATTGGTCTATAAGATCAATATTTCTATTTGATCATATAATATGTTTATTTTAATTTAATATAAGGATGTTTTAAGATCATATAAATCCATTGGAGGTTCATGAAATTGAATATTTAGGTGTTTTAAATCATTGCTTCCATTACTATGTTTTGGAGCATTTAGGCTATTTTTTGTGTTAGTAAGAATGATGTTACTAAGTCATTATACTAGATTTTAAGAATACAATGCACATGAATTTAATATATAGGTCTCATAGGTTAATTTTAATGTACTTTTATTCATGATAAAATTTTGTGAAGGTGTAAAAGTTAGGTTTTTGACTAGTTTTTTAGGCATGTTTGTAATTCTGAGTGAGCATATGGAAGTGGTCAGTTTAAGGTCTTTTGACCTATATGGTGAAGTATAATTAACATGGTGATGACCTTAAGGTAATGTAGGTTATATCCATGTGTTTTTATGGTTTTTGTTTTGATAAAATTGGTTGTATTCTTTATTTTTTGTTGCTAGACTTCTGGCAGTAAGAAGGCCTAATTATGAGTAGGCCTAATGGTGTGGTTCAAGGAGAGAAATGAGATAAATGATGTTGGGGACTTCATGTGAGATTATAATGGATATAATTAAAGTGTGTGTGAATTTTATTATATATTTATGGAATCTCAAGATGTTCTAAGGTGGTTAAGGTGAAATGTGTGCTTTGTGAAGGCCTAATTGCATTAGGTCTCTATTAGGCCTAATGATGGTTTTGGTCCTTATGAGTGTTTACCAACCTATGTAGTGATTTTTTCTCCTAAAAAACATGTTTTTTCAATATATTCCAAGGTTGATACAATTATTTATATGTTTGTGTCCTACCAAGTTATGTGAAAGCAAGAGTCAAGTATAATAAGAAGGTCTAATAGACTTAATTGATTAGTTAAAACATTGAGGGAATGGATGAATGAAATAAAAGTTTAGAAACTAGATACATGGATTTAAAAAAATCAAATAGGTGTGTTTAATATTTAATTAATTTATAAAATTCATTCTATAGATGATGAACAAGGTCATATGACCTAATTTTGTCAAAAAATGGCTAGTTGAGTGAAGAGGCCTAATAGGATGTTTGAGGAAGATAAAAGAGTGTGAATATAAAAAAGAAGGTGATCATCATCAGTTGAGAGATAAATAGGTGTCAAAATGTGATCAAAGGTTTTAGGTTACTGATTTGGTGTTGATTCACTTAGGGGGTTGGTGGCTCCTTGTAAGTTGGTGCTTAACTAATGAGGGGTTGGTGCTCCTTATGGGGTTAGTACTTAACTAATGAGGGGTTGGTACTCATTATGGGGTTGGTGCCTAACTAAATATTGATTAATTTATTATAGGATCACATTATAAGATGTTTTTTAGTGGTTTTTATCCCCCATTATAGTTTCCCACATATATCTTATGTTCTTATGTTATATTCTTATGTGGATGCTTGTTTATGCATTGGTTGATGTATGTGTTTAAATGAATTCTTCATGAATGATTATTAAAATTTAATTATTGTTTTAAGGTCACTAATTACCCCCCTCCCATGCCTATAAATAACTTCCAACAAAACTCTTCTTTCTCTCTCTTTTTCTTTTTTCTCGTAAGGAATACTTAAATGTTCACAAGTACTAAATGATGCATGGGAGTTTTCCAAAGGCTTTTCAAGGCTCCTCCTCACATTTCATGCCATTAACAAGTTATAATAAGTCATGAAGTGGTTGGAAAAAAATTTAAAGTTTGGAAAGGGTCTTAAAGACTTCTAACAAGATATTCTCTCCTTCCAATGCCTAGTCAAGAGACAAAGTCAAACTTTCACTCAAAGAGCTCTAACATCCTAGAGAAGATGGAAAGACCTCATTAATGGTCTAAATAAGGTTTCAAATGAAGAATATATCAAGTCATGATGACCTAATCTCAAATATTAAGGCTTATTTTCAATGAATACTCTTATTCAATAAGAATAGAGGGTGTGCAAGGAAAGATCTAGGAAGTTGTGTTGGTCAAAGATCAGAAATGAATGCCCAAGATTCTTTAAAAATTTCCAAGAAATCCCTCCTCAACCTATACACCAGTTTCCAAAGGTGAATGAAATATTAATCAATATATACTATGTAGCATTTTGATAAAGACTAAATCATTGTCACATTTCTTTGTTTTGGGAGCTCTTGTCTCTCTCTCTCTCTCTCCATTCCCATTCTATATATTTAGGCCTTAAGGCCTTGATTTGTATCCCTCACCTGAGATGAGGAAACTTTACCTAGTTTGTACTTGTAAACCTACTATACTAATGAATATAATATTGTAGCTTCTTCATGATCAATATATAGTGTGTACATGTTTTTTTATATATTCACAAGTGGTGGAATCTTCCTCTTTATAGGTCCAAGTCTCACTTAGGTGCTAATAGGATTTATATGTAGGTCATATAGTGTGTTATGATGTTGATGGATAAGGTTTGAAGTGGAAATCTGATTTGAAGTACCTTGAACTAGGCCTTCCTCTCATCAAATTCATGATTTAATTATTCAACCCAACCTCTATATGAAACATTATTGCTTAGATGCCATTGGAGATAGTGATTTAGTTCTATGCATTGTCTACTAGTTTTGTTAATATTTTAATTTGAGTAGATAAGAAACATAGGTAAATCACCATCCCTTATATTTTATTTTATTTATGTAACTTATATCATTTTTCACCCCAATAGTAATAGGTCTTAGTAACTGAGCCATAAGTGATGTACCAAGAGAGCTAGCTCTATAATCTAGAGGTTTGGTCTAGCTATAAGGTCACCCAAAGCCTTTAGGCCATTCCCATGTTAGTCCAGGTTTGAATTATAATTGAACACTCTCCTTCACAGGGTGAAACTTGAGTTTTTAATAGTAACTTATGATCTTTGCAAGCATATCTATCTCCAAAATAAGCTCCAAGATCTAAACGTATTTACCTTTAACCAACTAAAAAGTATTTAATAAAAAATAAAAAATACCTTATGTTGAAAGTATATACTAAGAGGGGGGGGGTGAATTAGTAGAAAAAATGCACATTAAATTCTAAAACCATTCCATCATACATCAACTTGATCTATAAACATAAACATGAAAGAACATACATCCAAAGCATGAACAAAAGCATACATCACATGAACACATCATCTATGTGTGAAAACTTAAAGGGGGATAAAACCCATTGAACCTTGAAAGATGGACTACAATCCTATAAAGACAATATTAAACATTTATACCAGCACCAACTGATCAAGTAACACCCACCCCTCAATTTAATCAATCACCCACTTGACCTTTAGCTAGCTCTAACTAGCAAGAAGGTTACAACCCCCTAGGCAACCAAGAAATAAATCAATTACCTCTGATCTAATCCCCACATATGATCCAATGTCTTATACACCTGATTATGGAATTATCTCTCTTGCAATTTTCACCCTTTAAACTCTCTCAAATAGCCTCTAAGGCTTACTCACTAAATCTACTTATTTTAGGCTTATTAGGTCTAATGACCTATGTGTTCACCTTCATCACCTTGATTAGATAATAATTTATAATATTCTTCACTATTTTATGGTCTTAAATGACCTATACCTTCTCTTACAAAGGTTCTCTCCTTCACTTGGCTCCACACTTCCTCAACTTGCACAAATAGGCCAATTAGGCCTAATATGTATACCATACACTCATATAACCTATATTGGTCGGCCAAGATAATTCACACACTTTTATTAAAATTGGAATAGGTATCCACACATTTTAAATTTGTGAGACACACACTTAATAGGTCATCCATTACTCATTATCCCCAAACCATCATTAGGCCTTAGTGAGACCTAAAGCAATTAGGCCTACTCACCCACACATTACACCTTGGACTCCTTGGTCCACCTTCAACTTCCAAAAATTATTAAAACACAACAAACCTATCAAAAATATACCTTTTATCACTCCAAAAAAGTCTAGATCCACTTGGAACACCATCTCACGCCTTAAATTTAGGAATTAGGTCTCCTCGCTCTTTAGACCTTGATACATAGAAAACATTGTCATAAATAACTAAGACACATAGTTATTTTTATAAAAAAACCACATAAAAATATCACATGGACATGTTCTCCATGAATTCTTAAATAACACCAAATCCATTTGGTTTCACTACTTATGCTCCAAACATCTAAAAACACCTATGTCACAGGCTCACTCAATTCTGGTAAAACACGATCAATTTATAGTCAAGTATGTTGAATCTCCATATCTAATCAAGGACATACCATGACATAAAATACCTTTTCATTACTATTTATGACTTATATAACAACACCAAACTCATTATATTCTTCAACACTTCTCAAATAACATCAAACTTACTCCTTCAAAATGACCACTCAAATTCCCTTAGTACAATCATGTAGATGTTCTTGTATAATACATGAAATAACACTTAAATAACATATAATCCACATCCATATCTTCTATTTTATATATATATATATATATATATATATATATATATATATATATAAACTCTCAAGTAGATATTTCTCTTGTTTTATCATAATTCACTGGTCTAACAAACCAATTCCTCAGGTCACTATCTCATAGTCTTCACTACTTAGACAAGCTACTTTGAAAGAACTATTTCACATGTGTATGAGTAACATAAACAATTTAAAAAATATATAACATAGGTAATAGGTATTAAAAAATACCCCAAGTAATTTTATTGATCCATACTCACTTGGAACACTTCCCTAAACACATATGCACTCTACCTAGATATTGTTCATTATTTTCACCATTTGTCTTCTAGATATTAGCATACTTGAATCATCAAAATGATTGACATATATAGAATTTATTTCAAAAATAAATCTATAGACATAAATATCAATTCTTTACCTTTAGTCTCTAATGACTCTCATGTGTTGACTCAATCAACCCTACCTATAACACTAAAATATCTAAAAATAAGCATGTTTATGTACCTTCTAATTATTTCCCTAATAAAATAAAACCACCTATAGGTGACTAGAGTATTCCTATACATGATCTAATATTAAATGTTTTTCAAACAATCCATTATGTGTCCTTTCTATCAAGCTCTTTCTAATCAAGTTTCTTTAAAGGTTTACAAGCAAAAAAACCTACTTATCTTCTTAACATTCATTCATAAAGCTAGGGGATTGGTTTATTTGAAAAATTATTTTAGAATATTATTATTACCCTTCCCCAACTAATTAAAAATTCTCAATTCACCATGAAAACTATACACGTGCCAATGAGCATTAGAACTTTCTTCTCGATCTAAGAAACCTTCATTCTACATGCATAAGTGTCCTTCCAAAATATTATCTTACTTTCTATTCATCCTCAAGACATGAAACTTATTCAAGACCTTTGAAATAACCTATCACACCTAATTACATGCTTATATGATCTCTAAAATCTTGTAATCTCACCTTGACTCTCCAATTGGACCTCATGAGGTCACTATACACACTAGGTCTAGGACTACAAGTCAAACTTGGATAGAAAACATTATGATCCTTCTTATACTGATCTTAACTCATCATTAACAAGTCATATGTACTCATTTCATGCTCTACATATTCCTTCCATGTTTTCCCTTGCCTTAACAAGCTCAATATACTAGGCTATGAAGCCTTTGCCTTTATACAAGGCTACCAATCCTATGCCAACACATTATTCACATACTTGTTTTTCATTTCTTGACCTTAAACAACATCAATCATGCTAGATAATACATTAAAAGACTCAAAAAATTATTAACATATCTCATATGCATCTAAACCTTCCTTGCACAACTTCAGGCTCAAACTCATCACCATCATGGCATCACCACTTTGTCATTACCTTTGACATAAATGTACACATGCCATCATCCTTTAACATCAATAATAATACACATCCAAAAATATCCCCCTTTATCATTGATGGAAACCTCTTATTATCCTTCTCCCCCTTTTTCATTAATGATAAAGTGTACATATTCTCCTCTTTAGCTCATCTATACACTCTTTCTATCCTCGGACCTAACCCCTTACACAACAACCATGTTTCCTTTGTCTATGCATGAAGATACAATACCTTAACAAAGTACATGACTCAGGTTATGTACCATATGCTTACTACCTAACAAGACAAAGCCACCTAGAGGTTCTTGGAGGCATCCTCTACATGATCCAATAGTCAAAATTGGTCAACCAACCCATTTTGGGTCCTTTCTATCAAGCTCTTTCCAATCAGGTCTTTATAAGGGTTTGCAAGCACAAAAACCTATTTATCTTCTTAACATTCATTCATAAATATGAGGGACTAGTTTCTCTATAAAACTATTTTGGAATATTCTTATTAACCTACCCCAAACTACTCCAAAAAGCTCAAGTCACCATGCAAACTCTACACATGCCAATGAGCATTATAACTTTCTTCTTGAGCTAAGAAACCTTCATTCTACATGCACAAGTGTCCTTCCAACGTACTATCTTAATTTCTCTTCATCCTTAAGACCTAAAAGTTGGTCAACATCTTTGAACCAACCTATCACACCTCATTTCATGATTATATGAGCTATACCATCTTGTAATCTCACCTTGAATCTTTAATTGAACCTCACTAGGTCATTATGCATAATAGGTATAGGACTGTAAGTCAAACTTGAATATATAAATCACTATGATCTTTCTTTTACTGATCTCAACTCATCATTAACAATTCATATGTACTCATGTCATGACTTACAATTTCCCTCCATGTTTTCCCTAGCCTCAACAAGTTCAATATACTAGGCTACCAAGCCTATGCCTTTATACAAGGCTTCCAAGCCTATTCCAACACATTATTTACAAACTTGTCTTTTCTTAATTGACCTTAAACAACATCAATCATTCTAGATAATACATGAAAATACTCAAATAATTCTTATCATATCTCATATGCATCCAAACCTACCTTGCACAACTTTAGGCTCAAAATCATCACCATCATGATGACATCACCACTTTTTCATTACCTTTGACATCAATGTATCCATAACATCATCCTTTTAAATTAATGACAACACACCTCCAACCCCTTAACATAAGTTTAGGGGCATGTTTATAAATTCACAAGACCCACCTACATATATTAAGTGGTTTTACCCCACTAACATCATTAATCCATCTAAGTGCACTTTAAATATTAAATGAATCTCATAATTATGAGGTACATTATTATTTTTTTGATTAATTAAGGTGGTAAACCAGGGGTTGAACCCTATACAGTCAAAAAAGATAGGAAGGCTGGCAAACAAAAGATGCCAGCACCAAATCAATGGCACAGCTGAGAAACAAAGTCAGAAGCAAAACAAAACACTAGAAAGACCAGAGTCAGAAAGGATAAAACTACATTACTATAGAATTAACAAGATCCTTAAGATTCTCATTGTCTGCAAATCAAGGAAGTACTAAGGTTATCATTTTCCATGATCTGTAATGGCCTTCTCCACATGGACCACCTTTGAAAGCTATCTTCATCATCAATGTGCATCATTCATGCTCTGTCATCTCCTTCTGAATGATCTCTCTAATGTTTGGGGGTTTATGAGCCCCTTGTCACCATACCCTCCATCCTAAGAATTGCTGACCAAGGTTGGCACAAGCATCAACAACCCTGTTACCTTCTCTGTAGGTGTGGGTAATCTCAACTTTGGAAAACTTTTGTAAAAGAAATTGGATGTACGTAATGATGTCTTTTAGATGGATACCAATGTTAGATGCTTTATTAAAAACAGCTATGATCAACTTAGAATCTCCCTAAATATTCAAATTTCTAATTCCTAGGGATATAGCTAACTTTAATCCCCAAAGTAAGGCCATAACTTCAGCATAGTTATTACTCTAGCAACCCATGCCACTAGCATAGACAACAGACACCCCTCCTTTTTCATTTCTTATTATTCCTCCTCCACTTGCTTTACCACTCAACTTGGATGCCCCATCAAAATTGAGTTTCATCCAATTGGGTTTAGGTGGTATCCATTTAGTATGAAGTCTCTGAAGAATTTTGGAATTATCATGCCCAGGGATAAGGTTTAAAACCTTCCATTTAGCAGCAATTTGACTTTCAAATTTAGATAGGGGTTTCTCCACAACACTAATATGAGCTGTTGTAACACTTTCTAGGATGGTCCTAGCAAAGGAGTTAAACACCTGAGCAACATTTCTAATAGTGTCCCTAAAAAATTTGTGATTTTGCTCTTTCCATAAATTCTAGCTCAAGCATGGCAGAGCTTGCTTCCATAATTCCTTGATCCAGGGATGTGTGAAGGTTGAGTTCTAGCTGAGAATTACTTCTTTAAGGTTAGAATTGCAAACCCATTCAATGCCAAAGTTGTTAAGTATTGTACCCCATAAATCAGGTACATTATTATGTTATATCTCATCACATCACAACATATTACATCACAAATAATATTAAAATAATCCTTATCAACTTTTATGAATATTGGGATTAAATTCTAAATAGTTAGAAATGGATCCTCCCACAACACATAACAATAATAATGTCTACACCAAAATCCTCATGTGTACTCAATAATAATGTCACATGCACTCCAAATTACTTAAAATTCAACTCATGGCTTTCACAAAGAATATCCAAATATTCTAAAAAACATCAACTCAATTTCTTCTATGATGAAGAACTAAACTCTATATGAATGTTGTAATATCAAGATATATCATAGACTAATGAAAATTAATTATTGATCCCCATACTATTACTCTTTCACAAAATATAAACATATATTCTTACACAAATATTCATGAGCTTATTTATAAAAATAAAAAATAAAAGTGTGCAAAATAAAAAATTCATAAAACATCACAAAAACATGTGTGCTCACATGCAACACAAGAGTACACTAGACAATTGTGCACACAAAGGTGGTGAAAAGTAATGAAAAGAATAATTATGCCACAAAATATCTATGCCAACTTACAAGACATATGCACACAAAAAAATATGTGCAACACAACACTTGGACAAATTGACTAAACTATAATATTTTTGGTTGATGCAAGATTGCATGTGAACCCAGATGCTTTATCATCATACACCATAGGTAATTAAATAAACATGTGATCATGCGTATGTGACTTATAATAAATCTGTTAAATATATTACTTATCTTTCAACTTTTAATTCACTAATCCATATCCCATCCTTTATGTATTGGCCTTTCCATTTTAATAGATATACAATATATTCCTTTCTACACATAGATTTCCAACTCAAATGTCAATCACTTCTTCTATTTATTTATGCTATTTTTTAGGAATCTAAAATATCCAATCTACCTCTTTTTAATATTTATTTTCATTTTCACTACTATGTCATTCATAATATGGATACAAATCATCCACATTAAAAATATATGATATATCTATCCATTTAGGTAACTCTATCTCATATGCATTATTTGTAATTATTTAAAAAATAATAATGGAGAAATATTTTTCCATTTCATCTTGTCATAAGTCCCTATTGAAAATTTATCCTTTCTTGATTGTGCTAAAATTATTTCCCACCTAATATTCAATTTCTCTTATTTTCACAACTTCGCATTGTTTATGTTGCATGGTATTCTTTTCCAACTATTCATGCATTTGCTTGTGCTCTGTTGGATACTTTGTAAAATCCTATGCTTCAACACTTATTTTTTGCTCATTTCTCATTTTGGGTAATTCTACAACTCCTCTTGGACTTGACCAATAAAAATATGGAAATGGTGTCTTCCTTATACTCCTATTCACTAAATTTCTATATGTTAATTCATCTTGTGACAAAATATTATCTCATGTTCCTATCTTAAAATCATTTAAACATCAAAATATATTACCCAAACACCTATTCAATACCTCTAATTTTCCATATATTTGAGGATGGTATGTTGAATTGAATTACAACTTTGTATTTAAAAATTTACATAATTTCCTCCATAAATGTCCAATATTTTCACATCTCTATCTAAAAATATGATACATGTTAAACTATGTAGCCTTACAACTTCCTTGAAAAATAAGTTAACAATATGTGTTGCATCACATGTTTTACTACATGCCATAAAATGTGTCATCTTCAAAAATATATCTACAGTCACAAATACTAAATCATAGCCTCTCTACTTTATGAAAACCTAAAATAAAATCCATACTTATATCCTCTAATGGTTTCTATAGAATAGGAAAAAGTTTATATAACCCTACATTTTGACTTCTCTCTTTCGTTACTTGGGAAATTTAAAATGCTAAAGAAATTTACACACATCCACACTCATTTGATGAAAAATATTTATTTTCCACTTGCACAAACATTTTGTCATAATGATCCAGGAGGATCCCCACACCAATCTAATTATATGGTTTGAAATCTTTCTAAAAATTCTAAAGAAATTTACACACATCCACACTCATTTGATGAAAAATATTTATTTTCCACTTGCACAAACATTTTGTCATAATGATCCAGGAGGATCCCCACACCAATCTAATTATATGGTTTGAAATCTTTCTAAAACTACCTACATAGAATATCTTGTTGTGTGCATTCCAAAATAATTTAAACGAAGTCAATTTGACACCATATGAAAAATTTATGGCTTGTTAAAGTTGAAGTCAAATAGGTAAAGAATATGGACATGGTACAATGCTAACATCATCATGTCATATGAAATTGCATAAGTGGTCTAATCATAGCTTGACATGTGGACCAATCATATTCTGACATATGGTATAGAGAGAATGTAAATGGGTTTGTTTGGTTTTGGTCTCTAATCTTTGATAGAATACCTACTAGTGTGGGGCCCATGTTATTTTTTGATAAGGTGCCCTTCAGCGGGTAGGGTCATTTTTTTTTAAGGATGGGGACCTTGCTACCTTTATTCACATTAAAATAGAATCAATTTTCCATATAAACCAATGTATAGGCCTCAAAATGGTGAATGTGGGTTTAAACTTCCTAATGTTACAAAGGATTGGCACCTAAAGACAATTGGAAGGGTTTTAAATAACCATGTGGCATCTTCCAAAGCCTCCAAGTCTCCAAACCAAGTCCAAGTTCCAATAAAAGTGTGGTCTCATGAATTATTCCAAAGGCAAGCAAGATTCCTTTTAAATATTTGGTTATTTCCAATTCTAATGCATGTAGTACAAAGAGATGGTATTAATATCGAGTAGAAAGGCTTGGAGATACCATTATAAACTGTATTTACTTTATTATCCCTATGCATGTAGGATTAATCCCCAACATGAAGTCATAAAATATACCTAAGTCTAATTAAAATATTAGCATGGAACATAGATATTCAACCCTAAAACCTCCTTCAAGCCATTTTGGGGTCCTAACCACATGGTCTATGCCAATTTTGGGAACACAAATTAAGGACTTGGTATTTATTCTTAATTTTATAGCTAATCAAGCCTAAAAGAAGGTATAAGAAGAGGGATTTAAACCCCAACTTCTTTGGTAAAAGGATAAGCACCCAACCAATGGGACACAAAGCTTGAAACAATATAAAAGGTGCAAATTTATATTTGAGGAGGATTTTTAACCCCTAAAAAGGAGAACAAGCAAGTTTTATGTATTCTATTGTAGGAGAAGCAAATTGAAGGGTAAGAGCCCATTGCACATACTTCATATAGATAATAAAAAAAATGTTTTAATCCTATTATTGGGAGAAATAACCCCTTATTGGGAGAAATAACCCTTTATTGGGAGAAATAACCCCTTATTTGGGAAGACACTGATGTAATAAAGTGTATTTTTCATCATTTTAATTGATCGATTCATACTTTGAGCAGACTCAATGACATAGCCTAGTTTGGGTGAACTCCATTATTAACTTGAAGTGTAAATATTTTTTTTTAATCATAACTTACTTTAATTTAGTTTTTAAATGTTGAATATTAATTAATTAAGCCATTTTTCATGTAAAGATGGAAAATTGAGAAAATTATTAAGGTGTTTGAAATTGGATAAATTGAGTTAGTTTGCATAAACACCCATTTTGAAATCAAGTTTTATATCATAGTATTTTTCAAAATGGACTGATAAGACCTTTTCCGCTTTATGTTATATTCTTCCATTTATTCAATTTATAGTTTATAAGTGTACGTTTCTTAGTTGCAAAAGTGCAACCATGGGAAAAGATCTAAAGAGAGAAAGGTTTTAGGAGCTTGAAAGCATAAAATGATAGATTCATGAGGAAAATATAAATTAATATAAATTTTCCATTGATAATTTCTCATGGGAATCATTCAGGAGTTACAACTTGAGTTGTCAACCAAGGAAGAGATTTTGGAAAAGTTCAAAAATGGTGAAGGAGTGGAGGAGAAAGAAAATTCTACCATGCAAAATACACCATCATCTACCATAAATGAACAAACCATGATTGAGGTATGCATAATTATTAATTTAATGTGTTATATTTCTTCCCATCTAGATGTAGATGCTTCTTTTGGTGAATGTGAGAAACATACTTTGGGTATTGGCTCCAAGTTGCTAACTAAGGTGGGTTTTGATTTAAAAGGCCATGAAATCAATGTCTAAGGAATTTCTAATCCCATTTAAGTTAAGGAAATACCTCATTATTAAGTTTTTTAAGGTCTTAGTGGAAAATTAGAAGTTGGAGAATGTTGCAAGACAACTAAAACAAGAAAATATTCTAAAATAAAAGGGTCCAAGCCACTAGCTCTATAAAAACAACCCATATAAGGTAATGGAAAGATTTATTTTATCAAAACTAATGAGTATATTATTTCCTTAAATAATGGGAAGGCCTCTCATGAATAAAAATGTAGTATTTAAAAACTAATAAAGTCCAAGGAAGAGTTTCTAAAAAGATGATAACAACTCTAAAAAGGGGTTGACACACTATCACTCCATGATGGTGAGAGTGAATGCAAGATATAATTAATAAGGGGATGACCTTTCAATCATGGTAAAATCATCCAAAAAGAATGAAAATCATATCCAAAGAGAGATGAACATCACAAATGAGGAGGTAACACATTTCCCCTTCATCAAGTTTGCATAAAATAAAACCCTAAAAGGTATGAAAAGTATAAGTATTATAATGTTTACTTTTATTATGAAAGAATGGACATATAACACAAAAAAATTGGTATGCATATACATGTTATTTTTTTATAATGAATAACCATTGTGTGGCCATGTGTTATAATAAAAAATCCATCCAAAGGAAGCTTATGTCCTTTAAGAGGAAGGAGGCAAGTTGTAAAGTTCACTTTCTAAGTCAAAATGTGGAGGATGGCAAGAAGGGTTTATTGCTAAATAAAATAGGCAATAATTATTTATATCATTGTAATATGAGTGGCAATTGGGTTGAAAATTATTGGAAGACTCATCCAAAACTTCATCCAAATACTTTAAAGGAGGCCATCAAGAAGGAATTTTTGCAAGCACATACAATCACAAATTTTTTTAAAACCCCTACAAATCAAGAGGTAGCACATGAAAAAATTGGTCAAGAACCAATAATCTAAGAGGCAAACCATGAAGAATCCCACCTATTCAAATAAGATCCCATCAATAGGAAGCAACCCAAATAGGAACATCCATCAAATTAGATAGTTTATCATGATTATATATCACCTCCAAATCACTTCTTGGGTTTTCATTATTGAATAAGCATGAATGAAACTGATCCCATTAATACGAGTAAGTGCAGAGGAAGATCACTCATTGAGAGTGAAATATGGATTATCCATCCAATTTAAGAAACACATTATTTTTTCAAGATGATTGAAGAGGCATACCATTGAGATATATATACAAATAAATTCTCTCCAAGTTAGATAATAGTTAAGATACATGTTGGTAATGTTCTTCCAAGAAGGAGATGAAGTGACATGAAATCAACATGAGAATTGCTCTCATGGTGAGTAGAAATCAATAAGATCACTATTGTTTTATAGATGTATGTTATCATCCATTTTATTTCATTGAAATATGTTATTTCAATGTATGTGAAATTATTTGTATGCACATTTTGTAAAGACCCAAATTTAGACAATGTTTGTAACTAGAATTATGTTTACAATCCATGTATATTACATTGATTTTAAGACCCCAAGAAGGGAAAATTATACAAGTGGTAAATTATTATAGCACCATTTATTATGAAATTTAATTTTATTCCCTTGTTTATAATATTAAACAATAAGGAGAATTTAAAAAACATCTCTTAATGGGAGAGCTTCAATCTATCCTATAATAACTGTATTAAAGTGGCTAAGAGAATCTACCAAAAAGAGTACAAAGACAACAAGAGTACAATAAGTTAATTTGGTAGATATGGGAGGGAGTCATGGACTCTCTTTGAAACCTAGATTTACATTTTTTAATTTGATATTTCAATCTCCAAGAGAGAGAAACAAAACTACTTCCATACATGCAAATGTATTCCATGGTAAATGTTGAAAATTTGAAACTATATGAGCCTCATATGGCAATAGATCAAGGTGAGAGTATTCAAGTTCATTTTTTTGATGATTTCAATCTTGAATATCTTGATGAGTTATATAAATATGTTATTATTTATATAAGAGTGAGGAATTCATGAAGGGGTGATGTGGAGTACCATCGTGTGGGTCTAAAATGGATGCATCTAAGTAAAACATGATGCATGAAAACTAGAAAGTAAGGGAGTTATACCTTCACTTATTTTATAAATGAAATAGTCTTTGGTGGTACAAAAGTTTTTTAGTGGGTAAGAATGATATAGGAGGATCCCCAAACTTATCTAATTATATGGTATGAAATCTTTCCAAAACTAACTACACATCAAAGACCTCATCAAGAGATTTCCAACACAATTAGAATGGAGTCATTTTGACACTATATGAAATTTGTGTCCTACTGAATCTGAAGCCAAATAAGTAAAAAATATATATATATGGTATAGTGTTGATGTCATCATGTTGTAAAAAATTACATAAGTGGTTCAATCATATCTTGAAATGTGGACTAATCATATGGTGACATGTGGTAGAGAGACAATGTAAATGAGTTTGTTTAGTTTTGGTATCCAATCTTTGAAAATTTACCTACTAGTGTGGGGCCCATATTATTTATCATTTGGTGGCCCTTCAACTAATAGGGTCCTCTTTTTGTAAGATGGAGGACCCTTCCTCCTTTATTCACATTATAATGGAAACAATTTTCCATATAAATCAATGTAAAGTCCTCAACATGGAAAATGTGGGATTAAACACCCTAATGTTAAAAAGGATTGGTGTCTAAATAAAAGTGGGATCATTTCAAACAACCATGTGGAATTTTTTGAAACCTCTATGTCTCCAAACTGAGTCCAAGATCCAATAAAAGTATGATCTCATGACTAATTCTAAAGGAAAGTAGAATTCCTTTTAAAGCTTTGGTTTTTTCCAATTCCAATGCATGTGGGACAAAGATATGGTCTTATTGAGTATCAAACCTTAAATAGACCATTTTAAACTATATTTACTTGTTTAATCCTATGCATGTGGGATTAATCCTAAAAAATTCACCTAATCCTAAGCAAAATATTATCATCGGGGTTAGAGATTTGACCCTAGAATGTATTTCAAGCCATTTCAGTGTCTTAACCACATGCCTTATGTCAATTTTGGAAACACAAATGAATTACATGGCATTTATTCTTTATTTCAAGCTAAACAATCCTAAAAGAAGGTATAAGAAGGGGGATTTGAACCCTAACTTCCGTAGTAAAAGTATAAGAACTCAACTAATTGACCATGAAGCCAAAAATAATATCAAAGATGTAAATTTATATTCAAGGAGGATTTTTATCCCCTAAAAAGGATAATAAACATGTTTTACATACTTCATTATAGAAGAAGTAAATTTAAGGCCAAGAACCCATTTCATAGACATCCTAGAGAGAGTACAAAGAACATTTGAAGCTAATTATTAGGAGAAATAACCCCTTATTGGGAAGACATTGATGTAATAAAGTGTATTTTACATCATTTTAATTGATCAATTCATATTTGAGTAGACCTAAAGACATAGCCTGATTTGGGTGAACTCTGTTATCAACTTGTAGTGTAGTTGTCTCTATTATTATCAATACTTTTTTATTTTTATTTTTTAAATTATGAATTTTAATTAAATAAGCCAATTTTTCATGTAAAGACAAAAATTTTAAATTTTTTTTAAGGTATTCAAAATT
Organism: Torreya grandis; assembly: GCA_037957365.1. Lineage (NCBI taxonomy): Eukaryota > Viridiplantae > Streptophyta > Pinopsida > Cupressales > Taxaceae > Torreya > Torreya grandis. The sequence continues at coordinate 1,836,576 of JARHVA010001981.1, read as the reverse complement.
GGAAAAATTAAGTAAATTTCTTGTACTTTCTATTCTTTTGCTTATGTTATCCACATAATCTCTCTTTTATCTTTGTCATCACATCAATTATCATGGTATGTACTTAGGGATATGATATTATAATGTATATGGTTTTATTTATATGTTGAAATTTGGAATGAATCCCCTTAGTTAGTCATAAGGGAAAATTATATTGGGATAAATGAATAATTTATGGAATTAGTACATTGGGTAATGAGTCAACCAACATTGGGATTAGGAGCTTACCCATCCATTATTAGTTATATAGATCTATATAAAGGAGATCAATATCATTGTAAAGGATTTCATGTAAGTTTTGAGTCTTCTATTTGTTATAAGGATATTTGAGGTCCCCCCTTCAAATTAGAATCTTGGATTTATTCCTTCCTTATGTAATATTGCATGGTGTTAACCTGCCATAAGGGTATTATTCTATTTCTAAGTATATTGAATATTTTGGCATATTATCCCAATAATGTATGTTATTTTATGTTTATATACATTTTATTTTATATAATTATAATATTATAGATATGGATATTAATAATTGGTATTAGAGATTTGATTTGGGCAAATTGTGTGGGTGAAACCCTAGTTTTAGAAAATCACTTATATCTTGCAATCTATTGTGAATTTTTATAAAAATAATTTACTATAGTTAGAGAATATTTCATGGATGCAACAGTATAAAAATTAAGGTTTGATGATCATTTGAGAGAGATTTATTTTTATTTTATGTTTTGTAATAAATTCATCCTATCAACCATATTTTCAATAATTTTTTTGTAAAAGTTTTGTTGAAGTGTTATAATTATTTAACAAAGCTACAATAAACATTTAGGTTTGATATTTTATTGTTATTCTATGAATTTTCATCAATTCACTCTACATGTCAAAATATTCATAAATGCTATACAATTTTTACTAAATTTGTATAATCCTTCATAAAACTTACACTAAATATTTTGGGGTTTTGTGATTGGTTTTGAGTGAATTATCATGATTTTAGGTTTTTTTGTTAACCCTAGTTTGTGTAGTTCATAGATTTTTTTAAAAATTAGGAGAGGATGATATTGATGCTATAAAATTTTGGCTCTAATTTAAGGATACTTGATTTGGATCAATATTTTGGCTAGGATTTTTTTAAGTTCATACTAAGGGTCCTACATTGGCATTGTGTTGTGAGTTTATTCAAGAATGAAATAAATTATCATTGGAAGAATCAAAATAAGGTTTCCTATATTAATGGGAAATAAAATAAAAAGAGGATGAAGAAGAGACATAAGAGGAAGACAATAATTATGGTGATGGTAATTAGGAAGACTATGTAGAGGATATAGATGAAAAATAATGAGAATGTATTAATTATTTTTAAGAGACTAAAAATGATGTAGAAGGAGAGGTAAATAATCATGATGAAGAAGCTATAAATTATTTCAAAGGAGAGATAGAGGTTATACCATGATGAGGAATAAGGAAAAAAGAGTATAAGGGTTCAAATAGGTTATCACCAAAGATACACTCTTTAATATTTCAATTTTTTTGATGCATTCTAAATAATAAGGTTATTGTGTATATAAACCCTTTAAATAAGTATAACTTCATCAACATGCATCTGGCCCAACATATACATGTTAAATCAAATAATATCTAGAAGGCTTAAATAGATGGTAATAAAATTCAAAATTTTAAAGATTTGTAAACTCGTTATGGAAAAATATGTTTTGCACTTAGTTTTTTATGCTTTGGCTATGGATGGTGTAGATATGCTTCTTGGATATCCTTGGTTAGATACTTTGGGCACAATCACTATTAATGTGAAAAATCATTTAATGAAGCATTAATACAAGAAAATGAAGGTCACTTTATAATATATCAAACTTGGAAATGCATAAATAAAATTAAAGGTATAACATGAGGATGAAGATTAAGATGATGAATAAGATCATAAGGAATATTTGGAATGATCAAGCATGGAGACGTATGTGAAATGATTCAAAACACACTCATTACTTGGTTTCTTCTCATCTTTTAGGGATGAAATATGTTAAGGAGGGATAACATGTTATGTACTTAGGGATATGATATTGTAATTTATATGGGTTTATGGATATGTTGACATGTGGCACACACATCCCCCTTAGTTATTTTTATGGGTCAAATATATATGGATGAATGAGTAACTTATGTAATTAGTACATTGGGCAATGGGTTAGCCCACATTAGGATTATAAGGTTACCTATCCATTATTATTTATAGAGGTATACATAATGGATATGAATATCACTGTAAATGGCATCAATTAAGTTTTGAATCTTCTATTTGTTAAAAGGATATTAGAGGTGTACACCTTGAAGTGGAATTTTGGAGTTATTCCTTCCTTAAGGAGTATTGTATGGTGTTGCCCTCCCATAAGGGTATTATTTTATTTCTTATTATGTTGAATATTTTGGTATATTATCCCAAAAATATCTCTTATATTGTGTTGATCTACATTATATTTTGCATAAATATATTATTACAAGTGTAGATCTTAATAAGTGGTATCAAACCTTCAATTTACAAAAAATTTGTGGGTGAAACCTTAAATTTAGAGAATCCTTTATATTTTCAATCTATTATAAATTTTTATAAAAAAATATACCATAATTTTAAAATAGTTCAAAGATGCCACACTATAAAAATTAATGTTTGATGATCATTTGGGAGCAATTTATTTTTATTTTAGGGTTTGTTAGAAAATTTCATATCAACTTTAATTTAATAAATTTACTAGAAATGTTTTACAAAAGTGTTAAGAAATGTCTCAAATGTTATTTTAGGTGATATAAAATACAATATATCTTTCATATTCTTTGTATTCCTATTCAATCCTTATTGAGAATTTACAAAAAAACAAAGTATATCAATTATTTATGCATGTAACTAGATTTCTTCATTCACGAGAAAACTTACATCTAGAAACTTATCTAGTACTTAGTGAAAATATTGCTAGTGTTCCTCCTTTGTTCTTATAAAAAGAAATATTTCATCAAGATATACAAGGATAAACTTACCCAAAAATGTCTTATAAACTTCATTCATCAATATCAAGAATGTATTTGGTGCATTTGTTAACTCAAATGGTATAACCAACCATTCGTATAATCCTTCTTATGTGTTGAACATTGTTTTCCATTCATTTATTTATCTTATTTTAATATAGTGATATCCATTCTTCAATTCAATTTTGGTGAATTGTCTCTCTCTAATCAAGCAATCCATCAAATCATGCATGTGTATAAATGGAAATATATACTTAATAAATATCTTGTTAATGGCACTAGAATAAATGCACATTTTCTAATATCCATTCTTCTTAGACATTAGTACTATTGTTATTACACACATGATAAAACTCTCTTTGACTAACCCTTTATCCAATAGCTTTTGAAATTTTCTTTGTACCTCTAAATTTTATTTTAGAGTCAATCAATGTGTTACTTCATTTAGTAAACTCAAACCAGATATAAAATACATATAATGAATTATGCTTATCAGTAGATGTAATCCATATGGAAAATTATTAGACAAAATATCCCCAAAATCACTTAGTATCTCTTTTACTTCATGCAAAAGTATTTTCTCTTTTACTACACCTATGGTTTATCTTTTAGTTAGTTTTGAGATTATTGCCATAAGTTTTCCTTTGCCTTCAATGCAAAATAATAGGCTTCTTCAACATATCATAGTCTAATCATACCAAACTCATCCTAAATTTTCATGTGCAATTTATTTTCATATATTACTATGGATAATGAATATCATAAAAAATATAATAAATACAACATTTTTATTATGATTCAAAGATAAAAAAATATTTCATGGTAAATAATTTGAAGGGGGAGTGTGCTAATAAAATCTATCATTTTAATGATCTTTTATCTTATGGATTACAACTTAGATTTTACTAAATTTTCATCAAACATGTTGCAATAAATTTTATAATGTATTCCTATAATGAACAAAAAATTATAATAAAAGCATTCCTAGAGTGAGAAAGGACTTTCCATGAGCAAAAACCAAGCTAAGATCTAACTATATTATCTTAATTGTTTCAAGGAAAAGGTTATGTAAATGCCAAGATGCTAAAAAAAATAAGGAAAACATATAGGTATAATGATTCACTAACTAAAAATTAGACTCAAATAAATGGATATGGAAGTAAATATGTTTTCTTTACACTTTAAATAGAACTTTAGCCAATAATGCAATGAAATTCATGAATGCTATTGTAAATTTTTATTCTATACGTATTTATATGATCACATTGCACATGAATATTATGAATTTCATGCCTTCAATTATATACCACCACCATCTAAAAATTGGAAAAACCATTACCAATAACCACAAATCTAATGGTTTTAGAATCAAGGCTAGTCACTGTAGTCATCACCCCAACATTAACAACCATAACAAGTTGGGTAAAACAAATACCCCTAGCCATAACAAGTTATGGAATTTTTAAAACAACCCAACTCAACCTCCCCTTATAACATCAAACATTTATTTTTCATTGGAATATATCCCTAGTGATAATATAGCTTAATAATTTTGTAATAATTAATTAATGACACACTCCACATATTGAATAAACTTAGTAAAGTTCCATCCACATTCAAGGATCATAGTATGAACACCCACTTCACTCATAAAAATAGAACCAAACCAAGGATATTTATAAGGCCCCAATAAATAATATATCACATATATCAAGCCAATCCTTAAACCACATCTATTCACACATAAGGTTCTATCACTTTTTTAAAAATTATATTTTCACAAACATTTAAATCATGCAAAGAATAGACTTAGAAAAAATAAATATAATTTTTAAGTTAAATAATGTTTGTGTCCACATTCTATTATTTTAGAACTATAAATAATTTATCCACCTATACAAATTTAATATAAGATATATGATTGAGTAAGCATTGGCATAAGCCAAAATATTTTGAAATAGTCCATGTAATTGGATAGCTTGTTGATATTACTCTTGGAAATATGGTTTATCTCAAGCATTAAAAAAAAATCATCCCCATTTTTGAAATATACACAATTAGGCTACTTATCAATAACATCCTTAGGATCAACCATTACCAACAAAATAATGGAATAATAAAATATTGAAGACATTTAACTTAACCTTTCTATCCTCTAAATAGTGGATACACCAATTGTAAAACTTGAAGGTATTAGAAAAAAAATTGAAAGCAATGGATTCATGGGAATTGATCAACTGTGTTAGCAGCAGAGGCAATCAATAGCTTAAGGTAATCAACATAAAATTAGTCTTAGTCACACACATAAACTTATAATTAGAATAAATGTGTAGAACAATAACAATTCCAACCTACATACTTATATTAAGTGGTTCACCTGACTAACATCATTAATCCACCTAAGTGTGCTACAATGTTAAATGAATGTCATAATTTAAAGGTACAGTAACATGTTATATCTCAACACATCATAACATAATACATCACAAACAATATTAAAATAATCCTTATTAACTTTCATGAATAGTTGGATTAAATTATAAATATTTAACAATGGCTCCTTCCACAACAAATAACAATAGTAGATGTGCCCAAATAAAGTACAGGTAAAGAAAGTTACAAGACATAATAGCCCTAGACTAAGCTAAAAACATTTGCACCATGATCCTTGTGTTTACTTAATAAGAATATTTAATGCACTCCAAATGACTTACAATTAAAATCATGGCTTGTATAATGAATATCCAAATCCTCTACTAAACATAATCAACTCAATTTATTCTAAAATAAAGAAACAAAATGTAAATTAATGTTTTAATATCAAGAGATATCGTAGACTAATGAAAATGCATTATTTATCTACACACTATTTCACTTGAACAAAATATTAACGCATATTATTTAACAAATATTTATGTGCTTATTTATAAAAATAAAAAATAAAATTCTGCACAATAAAAGAAGCACAAAAACATGCACTCCCATAGGAAATAAGAATACACAATAAATTTTCACACACAAAGGTGGCACAAATCAACACAAATAAGAATCATGTAATAAAAAAGACTTATGCTAACTTGCAACAAGACATGCACACAAAAAATAAATTGTGCAACATAACACTTAGAAAAATTTACTAAACTATAATATTTTTGGTTGATGCAAGATTGCATGTGAACCCAAATGATCTATCATCATACACCCTCTGTAACAAAATAAATATGTGTTCCTACTCATGTGACTTATAATAACTATGATAATGATATTCCCTATATTTCATATTTTTATGCACTAATCCATATTGCATCCTTTATGTCTTAGCCTTTCCATTTTATTAGTTATTATATATATTCCTTTCTACACATTTTTTCCAACTTGAATGTCAATCACTTCTATTTATTCATGCTCTTTCTCAAGAATCTAAAATATCGAATCTATTTATTCATAATCTATGTTTTCACTTTCACTACTCTATCATTCATAATATGGATAAACATTATCCACATTAAA